>JANHGB010045440.1:8104-34265 GCA_026283785.1 Coracopsis vasa | reverse complement strand
TTAACAAACTGTTCTTAAAGACAGCCCTGATAGAAAGGAATACATTTGAATTTGCATGTATTTATTTATTTCATCCACCTTTAAGCTTTTGAAATTACACTAAGCCAGTGTTAGGCTCATCACAAGCCTGGTGGAGGTCTTCAAGCAAATGGCCCACGAGGCTGGATGGCACGGCAGTTGCACCATTCCTGGGGGAGTGCAATTACATCACATTTCTTCCTGTGTCAGGACTGTGGTCGGTGCAGTTAACGCCTCCTGGCCACAGCAGATAAAATGAGATAAAAGAATTCCTGCTCTTTGCTGTGCTTATATCTGCCTGTTGGTGTGCGTGGTCTGTGTTCTCCATTGCTTCAGGTCAGGAGGAAGGTGCCTGTGTTTTTGTTGTTGTCAACTGGAGGATATGTTGCTTTGGAGGGGAGCTAGAATGCGCTGCTGCAGGAATGGTTCCAAGTACCTCCCATTGCAGCGCTGGTTTTCCTTGTCTTTCATCCCACTTTGAGCAAGGGAGAAGTCTTGTAGAAGCAAGAAATTGCACTCTTTGCAGTACTGAGTGAAGCAGGTGGAGTTGGTGAGTTGGTGGGTAGTTTTAATGGCCAGTTGGTAGGATTCTTGATTATTGCAGCAGACTGTAGGTACTGGCTTCTGTGGCTGTAGACGTTAACATAGAACACAGTTTGGAAGGTAATCTCAGTGGTGAAATGTTTCCTTTGCACCTATTCATCACCAAACCCGGAAGGGATGTTCTCTCTATGACTTGCCTCCATCACAGTGGCACAAAATAAGCTGATGGCTGTAGCAGGAAGAAAGAGGGGGGAATGAAATTCAGATCAGAGGCTCTTGGAAATTCTTCATTGGTTTTTCGTAATGGAAGTGTTAGTTGGTGGGAAAAGCAGATACAGAATAAAGTGGAGTTGGCAGAGGTCTTGTATATCCCACTGTCAGTGTGGGAAGGATGACCAGGGAGATGACAAGACATTCCTCTTGCCAGCAAGAGGAACTGGTATGCCCTGAGAGGAGATGTAGACCGGGCTTGTACGTGAGGGTTGACCTGTGTCATGTCAAAGCTTATTGAAGAGTTTGACTGGGGCCTGAATGGTGCTTTGGCCTGTGTCAGTTGTTCTGTAGGCACCTATCCTCCACCCTCCTAATGCAGTCATGGTGCTGGCTCATTTTTCAGTGGCTGCACTGACACCAAGGCTTCAGGCTGAATCCACTGTGCTCAACTTGGCCTATTGCTTTTGGCTGAATAAGACTGGGAACAGCTTTTGAAACAGCCTGAAGAACAGGGTTTCTGGGGGCCTGTGGCTTGTGGGGAAGGATGGATCAGCTTGTGGGGAGGGGCAGCGGATGCTGTGGAGGGATGTCTGCTCAAGGGGTTGACAATATTCTGCTCTAAGTGCTGTAACAAGCTCAGAGGACATCTCTTGTCCAGATTCTGAGTTGACCTCCAATGTGAAGCCAAAGACTATGCCTACATAGTGGATGGCTGGGGTGCTTGCTCCTTCGCTTTCTGTATACTGGTGCACACACAGGCATTCAAATTTCATGTTGCTTTGCAGTGCTGGCATTGATCAAACCATGGGATCTGCTGTAGGGAAGAACCTAAGGTGGGAATTCTCTCAGAGAGAGAAAACACCCAATCTGGCTTTATCTGTGCCTTTGTAGGCAAGGGATAGCATGTCTAGCTTGAGCACACTGAACTCCCATGTGTTTCATGTTCACATTGCTAACTGTGACCAAGATGACTTTCACCTATAGCTGTGAGCCTGAGCTGATTCAGTAATTTGACCTCCTTTGACTCCTGAAGTTCCTGGAAAGCTGCTGATGTCTGTGAGAGCCCAAGCTCCCCCCTTCCTCTTAATGTGCACACTGGGTTGTTTTGCTTTATACTGCGCACAATAGGCAATGCTCAGGCTGTGCATTCCTGCTGAAAACAAGAGGACAGGAATTCTCCTTCTCTTACCAGGTCCACCTGATAAACTGAAAAATACACTTCTGGAAACAAAAGGCAGTTTTGCGCAACAGTGAGTGTAGAAACAGCAATGGCAAAGGTGCACGCTGTGACTTTTATAAAAAGATCCATTCCCTTTAGGTATTTTTAATACCTTCTTTCCTTTTGTCACTGTTGTTCGTATGTGTCTCCAGTTAGATTATCTCTGCAAAGTAAGTACAAGATAATGAAAAGAGAGTACAATTTCCCTAGCCTACTCTTCAGAGTACTTGTCAGAGACAAAAATATAACTCCATAAGCAGTCTTGACTTGTACGCCGTGGTGTTGATAGTCTAATTTCTACATTACTTGAACAAAAAACTGTTGTAAGTTCATGTAGTTCACTCCTTTTACATTGTTTGTTTTGGTTTTGCAGTACAGTAATACCAAGGGGTTCACAATAGCAGCATGTGGAAACACAGCTTATTACAACAGTGTGAGCTTTCTGGCTGTCTTTAAGATCCATGTGTGTATGTACACAGGGTAGTATTAACGTGTGGAGTTGTTTGTTCCTGGGAGGTTGTGAGAACATGGGAAAAGGCTGCTCCAAGGTAATAATATGAGTGGTTTTACTAGGGGAAGGGCTTTGTCAGAAAGTACGTCTGCTGGCATTTCTTGAAAGAGGTCTTGTATTTGTTTATTGTGTCCTATTGGCACTTGAACGTCTGACTTTGTCAACAGCTGAAGGCAAGTGGTGAGGATTTCACCACTGTCTTGTTTCTCTAGCTTTCGCTGGGTGAGAAAACTGGAGCTTCACTCTTCCATCTTTGCTTGCTCACTCCAGCTGTGTCTTCCTTCCCCTTGGTGACTTTGACTCTTGCACAGTTGCTGCACCAGAGATGCTGGTGGTGGTGGTGGTAGGGGATGAGTGCATCCGCTCTTGCGCTTGGGACATTGTGCCACTGGGGTCGTTCTGCGCTGGGAGGCTGGAAAACAGGCTTTGGCTTTCAGAGATGTCACCTGTGCTGTGGTTAGTGTGCTGTTACAGATTTATTCATTTTGGCTGGTCTTTGAAATGGCAATGCAGAAACACTGAAATGGAAGTGTCAGAGTCCTGAGCTGCAAATAGCTGGAGGGAGGGAGAGTGTTTGGGAAGTGTCATTATATGCTTATTTTCTTCATATTTTTCTTTAGGTATCTGCCTTTAGCTCTTGTCAGAAAGGATATACTGAATCTACAGGGGCCTCTGGTCGTTCTTAAGGCCTAGGATAACTTCTGTAACAGGGGAAACAGTGGGGATCTGAGGCTTGCTAGTACTCATGCTTAAAGTGGTGGTATGGCACATGGCATACTGTCCTGTGCTACCCTATTGCAAATGCTGAGAGATCTCAGCTGTTCTGTAGCATGGTCTTGTTGGAAAAATTAGAGAATATGGGGGAAGGTCTGTGGGTTGAAGTGTGGGATGAGGGAGCTAGCTCTCTTCTGCTGGAAATGTCTAGGAGAGGAAGTTTAAATTTAAACAAGCAAAGAAGAGCATGGAGGAACCTGAAGGCTCAGGCTGGTCTCACACTACAAAATGTATTTGATGCAAATTCGATTTCTGTCTTGAAGCAACTCGAAGGATATCTTAGCAGCTGGCACCAATTGCCTATCTCCCGGAATTGGCATGATGACAGCAATCAAACTGAATTTATTGCTTTGGGTTTGATTCCTCTTCCGGACTCTTCCCATTCTCAGAAATGTTATCTAGAATGTGTTCCCATAGGAATGATAGCTTCAAGCCTCCTTTAACAGTAACAATAGAGCATGGTCCTAGTGCAGGATGAAAACAGGTGGAGTGTATTATTGAGCACTGGATTGTATATTCCAGCTGAGAGCAGGAACATTATGTATTGGTAAAAGGAGGAGCAAGGGTTGTTTTCTTTCTTCATGACACATCTTCTCATCAAACAGAGATGATTCACAGCTAATGGTTAGTTTTGTTGCTGCTGCTTTTTACTGCATTTAGGAAAAAGTCTGCCTTCCATTGGGGTGCCTAAACTTTTAGACTGCTAAAAGTCACTCTCCCTCCCGTTTTTTGTTTTCTCTCCTAAGGCAGGTGTACTAAATAAAGAGTAAGCTTTAGCCACAGGACCTCAGTATAGCTGCAATTTGGTAAACTAAGCCAGTAAACGCTGCAGTGGGTGTGCTCTGTTGCATGTTGAACTGCTATGACACAGTGCTGTATTTGTGATGCTTGTTGTAGAAACTATGGTAGAATTAACTTTTCCCACCTTGTTTTCTGGTAGGTGTGAAATTAATCACTTTCACTGATAAACATTTGTTTCTTTTATTTCAGTAACTGTTCTGTCTGTTCTTTCAATTAGTTTTTAATGCTCTCTCCTACTTGCCAGGTGAAGGAACCATCTGGAATAGATGTAGTTTGACTGACATTCGTTCCTAGAGCAATGAATGTCAAGTGTTCGTTGGGAAGGTGGAGAAGATGAGGAGCAAAAGGCACATGTCTTTCAGCCTCCCTGGTCCCTGGTCCTTTGAGGATCCTGTGGGCAGTCCCTGGCTGGAAAGCGTGTCTGCATGGCAGCTGCTGCAGCTGAAACAGAACCCTCCCCGTGTCTCTCTCGGGAGCAGGAGTCAGTCAGGGCATCGTAGCTCTGTCTGAAGCTGCAGGGTTCCGTGCTGTGCAGGGTGGCAGTGTCGGCACCTGACACCTCACCGTCTTCTGCTCCCGGCTCAAGTTCAGCCCTCACCCTGTTTGCTTGGGACTGATCTTCTTTTCGGGTCTGTTGCAGGTGCCTTGCTCCAGACTCTGCCTTTTGCAAGTGTACCTTGGCTCCACACAGACAGGTCTCCCTGTGCTTCCCTGGCAGCTCCTTCTCCCCAGCACAGCTTCCTAGCAGGCTGAGCAGGCAACAGTGACCTTTTTCTTCGTCTTGTTTTTTTGGTTATGTAAATGTTCTCCCTTGACAGCTCTAGGCTGCTGGGATTTATAGATGTCCTGTGCCCTGTCTGTGTGTCTGAAAATGTTCTTCTCCAGGCCTTGGGTACCCTTGCAGGAGAAAGACCTGGTGAAGAAAAACCTCCTGTGAAGAAGTCATGGGAGTGTGGCTAGAAAAAAAAGCCGGGAACTGATTCCTTGGAGAAGAATGGAGCCCAGAAGCTGGGTCTTATGTTATTCATCAATCTCTGCCACTGCATCTTTTGGTAACAGACTGAAGTAGCCAGGCAATGAAAGGATTTTCTTACAAAAGAGTAAGACATGCACATTAATATAGAACTAGTTATATTCCCCTCTCTGCTGGAGATAGCCAGATTTTTGTGAAGTAAAGCTGTGTGCATTTTGGGTTTTATTTGTTGGGTGTACTTTTTACATCATGTTATCTTGTTTACCCGCTGAAGTTTGATGCATTTAGGACATACAGGCCAGACTATCATGGGTTTGATCTGCTGTCTTCTGTACTCAGACAGGGTTATTTTTGTTTTAACCTGCGCAGTTAGAGATTCTTATAGCTGGGATGTTATTAATTGTGCACAGCTACTTCTGTCCATCCATTGTGCACGAGCATTCCCGTCCCAGTGAATGGACTACATGTTTGTAGAAAATGAAGCAGGTCCTTAACTCACACATGATGCTAAAACAATCATCCTTGGTTTTCTATTAAAGTAAATCCCTAGGCAAATCAAAACGCAACTCAGAAGAAATCCCAGTTCTTTGAACAGGGAGTTTCTTAGCAGGTATACTCTGAAGAAACCCAGTATTAACATTACTAGAATGACAGGTAGCACAGTATTTGCAGAGCAATAATGTTAAAATTACTTGGGTTAAATGTAGTCTCACGTGCTGAACCAAGATGCAGAAATCATCTCATATAAAGGACTAATACAGAGAAATTGATATTTACACTGTAGTTTGTGTACAGAACATGAGGTTTTCTTCTGCAGTTTTTAAGCACCATCTCCTTAAGCATTTACACTTTAAATTTTGCTACAAAAGAGCTATGTAGGCTGCACTTCTCTGTCCGTGTAGATACTCATTGCTTCAGACTGTAGACAGAATTGTCCAAATAGCAAGAATCTTTTTTTTTGGCTGGAAAACAGTAAATGAATATTAGATGAGTGTCTGTAATATCCTGTACTTAAGTTTTAAGCATCAGCTATTGTTCAGGGCTAGACAGCTCTGTAACATAGCAGGAAAAGAGCTTAATGAAATCCAATATTTGGAAGCAGGAGGTAGATGAATTCAGACTCGGAACAGCAGTGCTAAATTTTAACAGGAAGGATAACTAACATTAGGAGTAGTTTCTGTGGGTGTATGGCTTTATTTATTACTTGAAGTCTTGAATGTGAACCCTTATGTTTTCTGAAGGATGTGCTGTGTTTTAGGCAAATTATGGAAATTGCTGATTGAATTTCATAGTTTGTGAAAGGTGGGAAATAGGCCCAATGTCCCAGGCCTGGGATCCTGTAAGATGGGTCAGATGTGGTACTATGTTTCTGTTAGCTACGAGGTGTACTTCCACTGTGCATTAAGAATAAACACCTTCACTCCACAAATGGCTTGCAGAAATAAGTTTGATCTTTTGGGCAGAGGGAGGAGAAATTACTTGTTTTGCAAGCTCTTGGTATGGCAGGGATCTGAACCCGTGTCATCTTTTCATCATTATTCTAAGGCAGTTAAGACCTCTTTGCCTTTTTAAGGTTCAGTGAGACCCAGTCCATGTAAGAGATGTGTTAAAGTGCAGCCTTTGCTCTGCTGGACTCAACAGAATCTTGTTTTATTTCTGTCTCCTGCTGAGAATAATCATTGTTAGACTGAAGAGAGGTAGAAAAAATGCAGCTCTGTGTTTATTCCTTATGCATTTAGGTACCAGGTTGTTCCCCACAAGTACCGAATCAGCTCTGCCACTGATCTCTGGAATGAGAGTTGAATGCCTACGTTATGCCAAAGGCCACTTAGGTGATGAAGAGAGATTAGAAAGGGTCTCTCTTTGGAGCTGCGGTGGGGAGGCTCTTCTCAAGTCACAGATTAGGCTGTGTTCTGGTGCCGCCTGCAACGGGACGGGTGATCCTGCAGGAACAGGATCTGTGTTCCTCCAGGACCTGCGTCAGGAAACCCGCCCAGCCTGACCTTTCGCTGCTCTCAGTTGTGGCGGCTGGCTGCTGCAGGCTGGTGCTCCCAGGCTGGAGTGTGCTTTCACTCTCTGAGTTGTGCTTGAGTTGGCCTGTTTTGTTGCCCTGGAGACAGAAGAGTGTGGTATGCTTTCACCCTGACCAGAAATAGTTTCCTGTACCTTGTGACCGGGGCGCTGTACTCCTCCTCTGGTCTCTGGCCAGGCTGTGTGGTGCTGGAGGGCTGGAGTGTGGGGTGATGACCTCTTGTCACAAGTTCTGGTGTGGCTGCTGCCCATGATCACTAGCTGCCCTGCCCGCTCCCCTCCCTCCGCACCATGGTGTAGGATTTCAGGGGAGCAATTGCTCCTGATTTACATCTCCCATGGCATTTTGATGGTTATGTCATTTTGTTTGAGCCTTGCTCCTATCAGCTGTCTGTCCTGGCTGTCAGGACTCGGTGGCTGAGCAGCACGTGGTGAGCTCTTACCTCTCCTTCCCGCTTTGCTCAGCTGTTTTTGCTGTCTGCTTCCGCGTGTCCTTGTACTTGGGAACAGATTCTCAGCAAGTGTAACTGCGCACGAGGACAGCGTGATCCAGGTGGAGGAAGGATCCCCTTCTGTAGGAGTTCCAAGTAGAGCTGGGAGGGTTAGTGGGGAATTGGCGAGACCCAGCCGTGCAAGCAGGCTGCGGTTAGTTTATCTTCAACTGTTGTCCTGCTGTGAGAGTCTGCCCGAGTGCAGAGTATGCAGCACAGTGTTACCTTGCAACTGTGCTTTGCAAAACTTGGTTTGTGAGAGAGATGCTGCTAAAACAAAAGCCAAGGCACTCCCACCCCTCCCCAGCAATGCAGGTGAGAAAGTGCTTGCACTGCACCAAGGACCTGGGAGTGTGGAAGCTTTCCAGGCTTTCTTGCTGCCTGCTACTTTATTGGAGAGTGTTTCTGGCATAGAACTGTAAAATACATGCAACAACAACAATGATTTCCAGGACTGAGAAGGAAGGAGAGATGAAAGGAGTAATTTACCTTCCCGCATCCCTGAACAGTAACAGATGAGGATGTAGGCATATCTCAGCACTATAAAGTATTAATTGGGACATTTTCTACAGTTCAGCAGCGGGAAAGAAGGCAGAAATCCTGCAGTGCCCTGCGCTGCTATTCCCAACATGGGAGAGAAAAGTGTTCTCAGCAGAGATCTGGCTGACTTTCAGTCTTCTACTCATAGGGAAGAGAACAGATGCCCAAAGCTCACTTACAAAGGGAAGGGAAGACAGTGCAGAGACCCTGGAGCTGCACAGGCTGTTCTCAGGCAGAGCTGTGCAGTGTGGCTATGTTGCAGTGGGTCTCTAGTGGGTTTCCTATAAATTGGAGGATGCTGCATTCCTAGCAGTGCTCTGCTGAGTAGCCCAAACAGCCAAGGGTCCCGCTTACACCTGTGCAGAAGAACTGTGTGTCACAGGGGATACAGGGAAGGTGTGTTTTTAAGCCTGTATGCTGAAGATCTGCTACAGAAGAAATGTCAAGAGCAATCAGGGACTGCTGCTTCCCCTTACTATGTTCTTTTGATGGCTGGACTGGGCAGGAATGGCAGTCCTTGCCTTTTTCTAGGCATCTACATCCCCAACAGTCTAGAGTGTACCAGCTGCCAGGGCTGCCTAAAAGATTTGCCTCCCTTGGATCCTTTCATTTCATCTGTGCTTGTCCAATGAGAGCATTTCACTTGAGAGGATGGGAACTTTGAGGTGGAAGTTCAGTACTCAGTAGTTGCTGTAGTGAAAAATCTTCTGACTGAACCTCAGTGACTAAAAGGCCCCCTGCTTCCTGGCTGAGATGAGCAGAATTGCTTTAGGAGAAAGAATTGCTCTCCTTTCCTTGCAGTCATGCACATTACATTTATAGGGAGGAGAAATCATTTCTTTACTCTCCTTGATTATTTTGCCTTTAATCCAGATGACAGTTGTGCTCGAACTGATGTTGCCTTTGGGCTGGAATAAGCACACTTAGCATTTGGGCACAACTTTTTGCCTGGAAATCTCAAGGTGCTTGATCAGCATTTCACTAGCGAATCTGTCCATGGCTACTGAAGTATGGTTACCTTTACAGTTCACTGGAGCTGGCAGAGTTCCCTGCTTCGTGTGAATGGCTGTGCACTAGCAGGAGCTGTGTACTTCTCCCTCCTACTGTGCCCTTCTTCCCCAGTGTTTGTCTAGGTTGGAAGCAGGTCCTCTTCCCATTTCATGTGGGCTGTTTCTTCGGAGACTGTTCTCCAGCCTTGGAGAAGGGGGTATGTCTTGGAAGGGATGTCACTGGAAGTGGTTTGGTATATTTTTGAGGCTGAGAGAAGAGTGATGTGTTTGACTTTGCTTCTACTTAACTATGAATCCAAGCAGGGAATAACACTTTAGTGCTACTCTGTAGCAGGAGTGAAGATCCTCTTGCAGCCTCGGTTGCGTAGCCCTTGCCTGAAATGGCCATGAAGTTTTAGGAGACAGTCATGTTCCAGCAATTTCCAGCCTTCTGGATGTCTGCTGGGTCACTGTGTTCCTTTCTTGGTTGAATATGAACAAGAATTTAGTTCAGAGTTGTGGTGCTTAACGTCTTATTTCTTACTGTCTTTCAGATCACCAGAAACTGGAACGTGAAGCTCGAATCTGCCGACTTCTGAAGCATCCAAATATTGGTAAACCTCCCTGGGCCTAGAGGGATGGGGGTGAGAGAGGAGTAATGTCTCACGTAGCATGCTGTGAGAGAGCAGATGTGTTCTGAATGTTCACAAAACGCTTTGTCAAACTTGCTTCAGTTTCTCTCTTTGTCAAATTCTGCACATGATCCTGTCCCATTCCTTTCCATCCTGGCGCAGATGTTCACCAAACTGTGCTGTGTTCCTATCCACTCACCCATGCAGAACTGTCCCAGCTCATTGGGTGGTATATGACTCTTGTCTGCTCATCTGACATTCTGTAATGGGAGTGAGCTGTTGCTTGTTTTCCCCACACTTGTCTTCCGTTTCCTCTTGTTGGCACTCTTTGGTGTATCTGTTTAAGTGCTGTATTCAGAACATGCCCATAGTTAAAGGAGGGTGGGCTACTATGGCAGCTCTTCCTATTAGAGTGGCCACTTGCTCTAAAAACAAAAGACAGGAAACAAATTGCCCATTCTCGCAGTGGTAAGAAAATAAATAAATAAGAAAATTGAGGGTGATGGAGTAAAGGAATAGTTTTGTCTAGAAGTATAGGAAAAGGCAAAATAAGGCACAACTTCAAACTAAAACTGTATTATTTACTGAACTGTATGGAGGGGGCATGGATTTTTATCTACTTTCAAAGCACCAAGGAAGTTTGTCCTATGTTTTTTTCTAGAGAAATTTCACGTTGCTGGAAGTTGCTGTGAGCAAAACAATTGGACCATTAATAATCTCTTTATTAGGATCTTTAAATTAACAAAGCCTCTAGGATCCTTGCTGAGGTCTAATTTGAGTTAATTCAGTTAAGAAAACATTACAAAATACCAAACTGCCACATTCAACCAAACCACTGTTAAATATCCCTGTCTGGGAAACCAGTAATGCATTTCACTGCCTTTCTTTTGCATAACCCTATCTGTCAGTGTAGATAACTTCTTAAGGGCATTTGTCTGGGCTTCTGACTTTCAGCTTTGTAAGCATTTGCTCCCATCCTCTGAAGACCTGGGAGAGGAAAGGTGCCTTACAGCAAACCCTTGGATTAGCATCTGTAGCCTGTTCCATATGTAATGAAGAAGCAATTTCCGCAGGCTTGGGACCTCACAAAATACAAAGCACCTTAGTAGCAGCTTTTCAAGAGAAAGCTTTGTTGCATTAGAGTGTAGTTGTGGAGGTATGGCATGAGGAGAGCATCAGTGGTCACCTTCTACAGCAATTTGTACTGATGAATATATTGGCCGGTAAATGTATTGCTTGGCAATATTCAGAATGACTAAACCACATATTAGCTAGTTATCGAGCTTCATTTGTCCCATAAGACTTGTTGCGCTTAGTTTAGTAGGTGATGTCACTTTTTGTTTTGGCCTTAACTTCACTCACTTCCATCATCTCTCCTTTTTATCATTTCTTACAACTTTTCTTGCCAGGCCTCTCACAGAGTAAATCATATGCACAAGAGGAAAACTGCTTTTATAAGTAAACTACACTGCAAACAGAAACATATCACATTCCTGGGACAATTCTACAGCTTGTTCCTCATCTGTAAGGCTTGTCTCCTGTTGTATCGTGGCTTGGAAAAGACAGTTTGGGGGAGTGTCAGTGGTTCTTGCATTTTCTGCAGAGCAGTTCTTGTCTTCCTAGAAAGAACAGTTTTTCTTGTAAGATAAAGAGACTAGTCATTCTAAACTCAACGGGTGGTCACAAATAGCAATAAAGGAATTAAGTTTTATGCCTACAGCACAGAATCAAAGTGTGTTGAATGAGACTGTAGTAAGTCACATGGTCCACTCAGCAGTCCTGTGAAAACCTTTTATACCTAGCTGGTTCCAGGCATGTTTGTTCTTAAAAAACTTTAATGCTCCCACAGCCCCTAGTGGCAATCTTTCAAATGTTTAATTTTCCTGTCAGTTAGACGTTAGGAAAAACATACTTTGCTGCTATCTTAGCTTGTTTCTAATTCTATCCAGAGTTTATGTGGAAAGTAGTTTTTCTTTCTTTGTAACAATCTTTTACATATTTGAAGGCTGTTATCATGTCTCTCTTTAGTCTTCTTTTTCTTCAGACTAAACAAACCCAGTTCTTTCAATCTTTTTCTCATATGTCATGTTTTCTAGACCTTCAGTCTTTTTTTATTTCCTTTTTATTTTTCTTTCCTCCTTCCCTGGACTTTCTGCAGTTGTTTCATACCTTTCTAAAGTGTGATACCCAAAGCTAGACATAAGATTCTAAGGCCGTGTCAATGCTGACTAGAGGGGGAAGAATTGCTTTACCTGTCCTACCAAAGATACTCTTGTTCTGTATGTCAACCTATGAAACTTGCCATTTAAATATATGGTTGGTGCATGTTTGCTTCCTGATACATCATTGTTCCAGACTACTTTCTGCAGAGCTTCTGACAAGCAAATAATTTTTCCACCTTGTATAGATGAGGTTTCCTATCAAAATGTACATTGCATTTGTCTTTAATAAAACAAGTAAGAAGAAATCCACTCTGTGGATTGCCCCCAAGATTTCTCAAGACCATTTTGATTTATCTTCTGATAGTGTAATAGGGTTTCCAACTCCCTTCCTCCATTAACATGTTCTTTAATAACAGTGCCATATAGTGCATCATGTAGGTAATAAATAACAGTGTTGAATACTGTTGGACTCTGGACAAACTCTTTTTTCGATTTTGAGTATGTGTTTTCAGTAAGTTGTATACACTGATCTAAGCTAGTTCTGAATACACAATTTTTTTTCTAAATTGGTTATGGACGTAGCACATAAGATGCTGTCAAAAGCCTTGCTGAAGTCCAGATGCTATATGCATTGCTGCTTCCGTATTCTTTGGAGTTGTTATGTTGTCATAGAAGGGAAATGTGTTGTTCTGACGTAGCAGTAGGCTTTTTCCTTGAAATGTGTATTAGCAGTTAGTAATCACCTAGTTACTGCTGTTCGACGTTGTAAGCTCTTCTTGAATGATGAATATTCAGTGTGTTGCCTCAGTGTGAGCTATGCTGGTAACACTGCACCAATCCTGAAGAATTCTGCAGATTTTACACTTGCTTTAATTTTTCCCATTAAGTTTTGTTGCTACTGTTTTTGTTGCAAACTGAACTGCAGCATGTCCTGCTCTCCTACAGTGACCTCAGCCTCTAGTGAGTCCACGGTAGAGGATTGGAAGTTAGGACTCTGTGAGTGGGCTGCTTTCCTCTCCTGCCTGTATACAGAACATAAAGGCAATAAACGTATTGTTGTATTTGTGCTGATTCGTACCCATTTGCTGCAGGTCAGTCGATCCTGCTATGGAGATTCTGGCCTGCAACACACTGACCATAAATTTGCTACTCTGATAAAATAAAGGTTACTTTAGGTACAAAATAATGGTGATATTTCCACTTGCTTCTTGCTTTGTGAAATTACTGCTTTCTGAGTTATTCTAACATGACTTCATCAAATCTCAGTCCTAATTATAGGCTATTGCTCTGTAACTGGGTGTTTTGCTTGTCTTTGGATGCACATTAAGGACAAGGTAATCCCAGTGGAGTAATCCTGTGATTTACCATGTAATCCTCTTCCTTACAGTGGAGTAAGGTTGTTGGGTTGTTTTTTTTGTCTGTTTTTGGATAGAAGAAAGTTGACTTGAGGCACCTTCTGAGTCCTGACTCATGATACATACAATGTTCTCATTGCAAACCACTCATTTGAACGTGCCATTATAGCTGGTCACCTCAGGCTTCAGTTCAGTAGAGGAAGGACTTCTTTCCAAAACTTTCAACTTGGCTTTTTTTCCTCCTGACAACTCTTAAGAGTATTTTTCATTCTGGTCCAAAGGAATCATTTGCCAGCCATGCTCACCAAATACAGCAGAATTGGACAGAGATCAATCAGTGATTTGTTCACTCCAAGAGATGTACCCATTACTGAGGATATGGGAGTGTTAAAGAGAGGCAGAAGGCAACATCATTAAAACCCCATTGTCTGTAAGCAGATAAAATGCCTGTAGAAGTTGGCAAGAGTCATGGCTCTGTGGGGAATTCCACTTCTTGAACAACTTACTGTTCTAGTGATTCACTTATCTATAAATCTTGTGGGCATTTGACATGGATGCATTTGGGAGCATGTAGAAGAGAATGATATGGCTGTTTTTTCCCTTGGTTCCTGCTGGGAAGAGTGGGTTTCTATAAGCACACTTATAGCCCTGACCCTTTGCAGACACTTTCCTGATTGTGCTGCTGAAGCTTGTGCAATGGCTGACTTCACCTTCGCCTTCTGTTTGTTGTAGAGCTAAATTTAAATGTGTTGAATATCGACTCTTGCTTACTGGAACAGGTCTTTTGATCTTCTGCTTAGTTGTAAATTTAATTTCAGTCAGTCTATGTATTTGATTTTTTAAGTCCTGCAATTCATTCACTACATAGGAATTCTCTTGTGGGGAATTCATCTTTTTTCCTATGCTTCCTGCTACCAGTCAAGAGCAGTGCCATAGCTGGGAATCGCAGTACCTTCCCGCAGTCTTGTTCAGTGCAGATGTGAAATTTGGCACAGTTCTGAGCATGCCCTTCCCTGTCCTAAGATTCCCAAAGCAATAATGATGCAAAATTCAGTAACAACCTTCATTCATGGTTTTGAAAACTGTTCTCTAGCATTTCTGTGTTCTCCTGCAAGAGTAGGACTGGGGCTTGTTCGGTGCACCACAAAGTCTGCTCTTTGCATGGATTTTGTCCACTGCGGTGTTAGGTGTCCTCTTTCTAAATTTTCTTTGTTACACTGGAGCACCTCCTCTTTGGATCTGTCATCAGATGATCTGTACGTTCTTAGGTCTTTTTAACCCAACTATGGAGAAGTAGTTCTTCAGTGTATTTTGTTCACAGTTCAAACTGAGCAGTTCTGGTTGGTTATTGTGTCCCAGCTCATGGCAGCTGTTGCTGTGAAAAACTGCCTGCACTTAGGTCTAGAATAATAAAAATATATATTTTAAGAGAGGCTGGTAGTAGCCAAAGAGCCTGAGCCAAATTATTTTTCTTTCTGCCTTCATATTCTTTGCTGAACTGCTTCAGAGTTAATTTCTTTGAGGGAATTTATAGCAGTAGTGAAATGCTGTCCTCAGCATCTCTTGGAATTATTGCTTTTTCAGGTTTTTCCTGCTTCAGACTTGTTCTCCAAAATATACTTGCACCTGAATTCTTTCATTTTAACTTCTATCTGTTGGCTTCTCTCAGCATAAACCACATATTTAAAATGGGGAGAAAATACATAGAAATCTCCTGTGATGTAGAAGAGTTTCTTTTGACCCAGTTCAGTTCTATTTCCTTTGACATGTGGTGTGTCTTCCTAATACCTCTGTCTTGTGGGTGTGATTCTGATGTTTTGTGTATAAAAAAAGGTCTTCAGTTTGTGTGCCCTTATGTGATGGGCACACAAGGTGCAAATTGCTGCAAGGACCAAGAAGGATGCTGTGCTTCTGTGGGCAACCCAGCTGGAGAATCCCACATAACTAACCTGAGTGGGAAGCTGGGTGCATTGATCATGTCTGCACACCTAATACTGGATTCGTTGCCTTGGTAGTATCAGCTACAACTTAAGGTTCTCTCATTCCTTGTTTTGAGATACTACTCTTGATATGCAGGCCCTCACTTTTTGCCCCCTGCTGCCAACTTGGAATGTTTTCCTATCACCTTTTCCTTAACAAGAGATGTGAATTGCTTCCTTAGTGAACAAGAAAAGAGCGTAGGCTGTGTTTTGCTGTAAACAGCAGATTTCCTTGTTTTCATTTGGCTGCAGACATCCAGACTGCCTTTGCAATTGGGACAGAAAGGATCTTATGTGCGAAGAATAGTTAAAATGCTGGGGATTCTCCAGTGGTTTGGCTACTGCTTGCTGCCCTATGTAAACCCCGTAGTTTCCAAGTAGGATGTTCCCCTGCCTGGCCTGCTGTTTAAAGCTGCTGCCCTGCGATTTCTGCTGGGAGAATGCTCTTTTTCTCGGGTAAAACTGGTGTTGAGAGGGGATGGGTTGAGGAAAGGGAAATGGGGGGAGAAGAGACCTTGTAGCAAGAGTTGTGTTTTACGGCTTTCTGAGTTACTGAGCAGCTTTTCCTTGGAAGGGTTATGGGGCTGTCTGCGAGGACAGCAAGTTGCTGTGCTTCCTGAGGTCAAACAGTGATGGTCCTGGCCTTATGTCTTTAACCCACTCTCTTCTTGCTTACACCCCTTATTCCCGCCCTAATCCCCCCTCCAAAAAGAAAAATAAATATCCCAAACCAGACCAAAAAAAACCAATAGGAGGAAAAAAAAACCAAACCAAAAAAAGAATATCACCTAGAGTGCATCTCTCTGGGAAAGTCTGAGCCTTCGAGCTGCAAGTTCCCATTTATTCTTTACAATCCCTGCATTGTTAGGGATTTAGGTGAGTGCCCATGTGTGTCTGGCTGAGAGGAGGCTCCCCAAAACACCAGGCAGCCCAGCTTTTTAGTTCCCATTCTGATTCTCCCAGTTACTTCTTTCACAAACTATTGTTTATTTACCTTTTCTTTATTGACCTTTTCTTTATTTACCTTTTCTCCCTTTTCTGCCGCCTATTCCTATACCTTTTCCTGTAGTTTTAAGGAAAGTGTTTCTCCATAATCCCTCTCAGTTTGGGAACTGAGTAACAATTGTATTTTTCTTCCTTGCCAGAGGATGTATTTATTCTGTCTGTGGTCTGTACTAAGGAGGTATTCGTATTCCATTATTCATATATTTAGCTGTGAGATTTATCTGTATGCAAGCAATCACTTAAAAAAAAACAGTGGGATGATGGCCAGACTCATCCCACCCAAAGGAACTGCAAGTGTTGGAGGAGGATTCCCCCACTGCACATCCCCCTCCCTTAAGAATAACATTGAGAAAACTGAAAGAGCCTCCTTTGGGGTTCCCCCTGCCTGAGCACCAAACAGAACAGAGGGACGGCTGCACTCTGGTGAAACTGTGCAAGCAACAGCTTGCCTTTTGAACAGAGCTTGGCTCTGTGGCAAGGTTCCATGGCTGTCCCGGGCAAGGTGAGAAACAAGTTAATACAGCAAGGCTGGGGGGGATGCATGGGCACACACTGCTTTGCAACACCAGAGGCTGTCCCTGGTGGCAGGAATGTGTGTACTGCAGTTGCAGAGCCTGTATGAGACCTAAAATCTGTCATGGCCTCTATCTTTGTTAATTCTGATGAACTGGGTGTTCTCTGTGTATTTTCTTTGCGATACCGATAAAGTTGGCTTGTTATTATTTGGGGGGTTTATAGAAAAGGTCTCATACAATACTAGTGGTTATCAGAAGCACTTTGCTTATCTGGTATGTGGATAATCGGAAATTATTTATAACAATTCTGGATGGTCGTGATTGCACTGTTACCAGGAGAGTAGGAAATATTCCTGCTAATTCACTGGTTTTGGCTCATGTAATGTTTAAGTAGGGCATACTAAATGTTATGTATCTTGTGCTGAACTTCAGCCTTTTGATACAGACATTGCAAAATCAAAGGAAAAAATAACATTTAGTTGGCACTGAAATGGTTTTTAAAATTACTTTGTTTTCTTTTTCTACTTTTTGCTTTTTACCTCTGCAGGACTGGTTTCTCAGCAGGACACATACTGTTCTCACTGTAACTTCTTTCTAGGCCATGAATTTCTGTGCATAAGGGAATTTTCCCCAACTTGGCATTATGCAGGGGAGAAAGGGCACTAATTTTTTAGGGCTGGAGTGTTGAAAAGGTTACAGTGAGACCATGGTGAGGGGGGAGAAGAAACCTACCCACCTCTGTGGTTGTGTATGCCTTTTCATACTCCCTTAGGACTGTTCTTGTCTGGTTTTGCAGAGCCTGCAGCAGCTTGGTTCTGCCTGAACTGGACCAGAGTGTTCACAAGCCCTTCTCTTCCATTTTCAGAAGCTTCAGTACTGCAATTGGTGTGAAATGTTGTGGGCTCGGGGAGTTCACAGTGAGCTGGTATATATCCAGCATACTGTAACCTCTCTGTCAGATTCAGAAGGAGGAGGAGGGAAAGAGTCCACGTTCCTAAGGGACTGGTTAACAGCAGCATGCTATGTCCTGTTAGCTAACTGTCCTGCTGCTTTTAGTTACTGCTTTAACAAAGCTGGTCATTAGCTGCTGGGACAGATGATTTCTAGAGGATTATTTGCATTACACAATTTCATGCTTTTTAATAGTAACTTTTTAATTAAAAGGAGAGTCCTTTTGGAAGCAGCCTGAGCAGCTGCAGCTGAATTCTGTGTGTTTAATGTAATTAGAGGAACAGCTGGGGTGGGAGCTGAGCACCCAGCTCACAGGCAGTTGCAGGTTGGTGGTGGCTCCTTGTGGGACAGGCCTCCTGAGCGATGTGAGCCATGCGGGAAGCATCCTGGCACACAGCCAGGCTCGGAGGTGTGGGACAATTCCCATCTTGGCTGCTCAGGCTGGCAAGCAGCTGGGAGAGTGGGGAGTGGGTGGTAGCCATCTGCATCAGTTGACTTGTCACTCGTGCTGCCACGGATGACGGTGCTCAGCACGCAGTCTGTCGGGCCATGGGTATGTGTGTCTGTAGTGTCAGCATCTCCTGGTACGCTGGAGGGTATCTATGGAAGAGGGCATCAGGCAGGTTTTAGCCTCCAGTTTTATTCTGCTGCTTCTGACATGCACAGCCTCTTGAAATATGCCCCTTGTGGTATCTCTTACCTCTTCTGTTTCTCCGTGACACAGGCAAATGTCTGATGTCTGGTTGGAAACTGCTGAGAAGTGAAGCTGTGGCTGTTTCTAATGGGTAGCTGGCCTTTAAATAGCATTGTTCAGGCCAGAAGATCTCAAAGCACTTCTCAGTTTGCACTACTAAGGCTGTGTGCAAGAGTTCCTATGTTGTGATTCCCACCACCCAGGAGACAACCAGAAATCTCTGTTGTCATGTATTAGCTTTGCTGAAGGTACTGCGACATGGGCTACTTAATTTGAGAGTCCCAAATATTATATAATCACAGCACACAGTGTGTATTGGTGCCCAGGTAGTTGGCTGATAGTGTCCTTTACATTCCCATAATGAAAGTACTTTGCTTGCTGAGATTTACTTTGCAGCAGGTTGCCAGAAACGGCCCTGTGTTACAAGAGCCTACCTCCCCAACCATGGGCTGAGCCGCCACTCAGCCCTGCTCCACTGTTTGCTGTGGATGTGGGATATAGGGGAGTGTTCATCCTGGGCCTTTTGCATGTGACCTTTTAACAGTGAGACGCCTGTTCCTTTTCAATGTCCTTTTATGTTCCTGTAGTTCAGTTAGACTTTTATAAGAAAAGAAAGCTCTTTGCTGATTTCTTCATGATTCACTTCAACTTTTGCATTCACAGGGACGTGCTTTGCGTGACTCAGCAGCAATTTACATTGGTTGTTAGGCTGGTACAGTTTGCATGAGGGAGATTTTCCCTTTGTGCTTACTTGCTTAGTATCACACTCGCGTCACACTCGCACAGCGTCAGGGAACTGCGGCTGCCTGTACAGGGTCACTTTATTCAGGCAGGGAATGGAAACCATGTGGCTTACTTACTGTATTGCTATTTCTCACTAAAATGCTTAATTTTCTGTAGTTAATACCATGGCTTATTACTTGTTTGGTTTTTTTCTAAAATAAAAACTGTACATGCATGAGGATTTTCAACCACTTTGAAGTATCAGTCTGAAGTTTTGTTCTTGAGGCAAGATTTCCAGCAAGACTCTGAAGACAGCAGGCAGAGAACAGTAATAGTCACAGCAGATGTTCTTAGAAAGTACTTGAACTCCTGGTACCCAGCTGCTGTTAGGTTCAGTAACCACAGCATGTCCACTTGAGCCGCTCACTGTGATATCTGGCTTTGTGCGAATGCTCTGGGTTGCATCAGGGCCTCGGGCCTGACTTAAACACCCACACAGGACAGATGCGTAGCTTGCACCAGGTGGGGTTGAAGGTCTGAGGTTTTGGGGAAAGGGGGTGATTTGGTCTCTCTGGTTTTAATGTTGTTAGTTATTTTAACAGAAGACCAGCTTTTTGGAGATGCTTCCTGTGCAGCTAAGACCAGTTAACATGGGATGAAGCTGGAGAGGAGACTGAGGGAAGAAAAGAATGCTTAAAGCAGTTAGCTAGGTTGTGCCTTGTGTGTAGTGATGCATTGCAGCTCTTTAACAGTGCAGGGTTACAGGTGTGCATTTAAAACCGAAGGAACAGATTTAGGTAGCAGTCTCTCATTACACTTGGTGGAGTACCACTACATTACCAGATTCAGGACTGTATATGAAGAAAGTTAGGCAAGTGGTGATGTGCTCTTTCTGCAGACCAACCAGCTGGTGTTGGTGCAGATGGTATTTCTACCTAACAGTCTGTAACGATTCTGCTCCTTTGGATAGCATTTGTTCTGGCATTGCTTACTACTGCTGTGGGAGTTTATGTATTATTTCTGAAGTTATCTGTAAGACTTGACAGTCGTAGAAATCAGATGTGCTTGTGAGCTCTACGAGCCCTCCGTTCTTTGTGTGGATGGGAGTGTTCTGTGCTTAAAGCCTTGGGTAAAGTCTTTCACTGTATCCTGTAACTGATTTAGAGCCTGACTACATCAGGCACTGATTTGTTTGACTTGCTTCTGTTTTCTTTCTTACTCCCCTCTCCTTGACTGTTCTTGCTAACCGCTGTAGTACATGCTCTTTCATCCGTCAGAGACCTTTGACGTGGGAGCAGTCATCAGGTGACCCTGGCTGTGTGTGGTGTTGGCAGGGACTGATTTCCCCCATCTGTATGAATCCCTGTGTTAAGAGTGTTTGTCTAGGAAGAAATATGGTTTGAATTGCTGCTTCTGTGTGACAAAATCAGTTACTAGAAGTAATCTACTTCATCTTCTGGTGAACAGAGATCAGTTTCCTTGGCAAGTACTGGGCTCTTTTGTAGTTTGATCGTCTTTTGGAAGACCCTGTGTTGCTGTTGAGCAACTTCCCTGTTGCTGTGACTTGAAACTGTTCTTATCATTTCTTGTGATGTGTGTGTTTGTCTAGCCTGCAGCTAGGCATAGATGTCACTGCTCCCCTGACAAGAGCCAGAAAGAAGAAGGGTTCAGTAATATTTTTGAAGAGAAGGTTAACTGGATGAATACTTGTAATTCTCCATTTTTCTCATCATGGATAGTCAGTTCTGGGGAATCCTTTACTCTCCAGCATCTACAAATTATTGTATTTCTCACCCTCTCATATCAACAGGTTACACAGGTATGAGCAGCCTGCGTGGACTCTGCTCAACTGCCTGGGTGAACCTGAACTTCTGGTAGTAATGGAGATCAGAATCACAGAATGGTTGGGGCTGGAAATGACCTCTGGAGATCATCTAGTCCAACCCCCCCACTAAAGCAGATTCACCTAGAGCAGGTTGCACAGGGTTGCGTCCGGGCAGGTTTTGAATATGTCTAGAGGAGACTCCACAACCTCTCTGAGCAGCCATGTTCCAGTGCTCTGTGACTCTCAAAGTAGATTTTACTTGTATTCAGATGCAAATTCCTGTGTTTCAGTTTGTGCCCATTGTCCCTTATCCTGTCACTGGGCAGCATCCTCTCAATACTCACTCGTCTGATATTTGTATGCATGAAGATCCCCTCTCAGTCATCTCTTCTTCAGGCTAAACAGGCCCAGCTCTCAGCCTTTCCTCATATGAGTGATGCTCCAGTCCCCTAATCATCTTCGTAGCCCTCCACTGGACCCTCTGCAGTATCTCCTTGTCTTTCTTGAACTGGTGAGCCCAGAACTGGACACAGTACCCCAGATGTAGCCTTGCTAGGGCAGGGTAGAAGGGGAGGATCACCTCCCTTGACTTGCTGATCACACTGTTCCTAATGCAGCCCAGGATACCATTGGCCTTTTGGCCACAAGGCACATGGCTGGCTCTTGGTTAACTTGTCCACCAGGACCCCCAGGTCCTTTTCCACAAAACTGCTTTCCAGCAGGTCAACTCCCCTCATTGCTGCCCTGCACCTCACTTTAAGCCTAATGTTTTGAGCTGTTGCTAATTATTCCCATGGGAGGGCTGCTGTCATCTTTCCTATAGCTTTTCTGGAGTTTGCTGCTGCACCATTTACTCCCTGAGCTTTGTTACCTCAGCAGATTAAATCCTGTGCAGATTTTGTTTCAGCGTCGCTCTGGGCCATAGCAAGGAGGCAGCTCCCTTGTTAAGTTACTGACCTGCGTCCTGCCTCCAAGGCCTTCTTTTGCTGTGCAGCCCTAGGGTGATGTACAGCGTCAGTATTTATGGACTGCCTCTGTCCTCCTGTCATTTTTAGTCACCTAAGGATGCAAATAGTGTTTTACTGTCCTTGAAGGCTCTTTCTGTTGCCTCTGCCAGTCTCTGCCAGCTGAATTGTGACTTTCTTCCCTTTTCTTAATGTATCTGTCAAAATTGCTCTCCTCAGGACAAAGAAATAGGACCAAGCAGCTTATTTGTTTTATTTTCTGACATAATTTGCTGCCTGCATCTTTACATCAAAGTTTATTGTTCACTATTTCTCACTTCTACCTGCAGATGTGTTTGCTGTTCCCTTTTCATGGCCACTGCTGCCAGCCTGCTGGTGACTGTGCCACTCCTCTGTCATGATTTCACTCGTACTGCTCTCCTCTCTGCTTGATTTCTTGCAGTGTTTTGATGACCTTTTAGGTGCCAGAGGAAGGAGAATGCTCTCTCGTGCACACCGAGCGTCACCAAACATGATCTTGTTAACACATTCAGCTTTCCTTGAAGTTTGTCCATCTGTTCGCTCTTCATAAGGGCTCTTCACAGACTTTTGCCTGTGTCCTGAGCCTCAGCTCTTGTTCATGTGCCTGTCTCCTGCATTCACCTCAAATAGTCTTGGGCACTGGAGTGAAAACTGCCCTTCGCTGGCAATCCAAGTGTCCGTTTCAGCCATTTCCCATCTTGTTTCCAGTCTTGAATGGAAATCTTTCTCCTACAAAATACCTTTCTCACTTGCATTTCTGTAATGCTGCCTTTGTTGGTTTCTGCCAGCTGCTCAGGACGCAAGTTTTCTGTAAAAATACAAAATTGTATTACAATGAAGTTATTACAAAGCCAACTAAAACAGCTTACTTGGAAGGAGATCTTTTTTGCAGTGAATGATTTGAGGAACACAGTTCATAAAGGTGATGTGTCTCTGTTTTCATGCTGTAGGAACCGCATGTTGCATCTGAAACACTTGTGATACTTGTACTCTAACTGTACTTGCTTGTTTGTGGCGTTACGCTGGGTGAAGTGCTCCTCCCAGACCCCTGTGGTTAGGCGCAGTAGAAATGCTAAGGAAAGGAAAATGGTCAATGGACCAGTTCAGAGAGCTTGTAGATAAAGGCAGGGAAAATACAGGAAAGCATAGGCAGAAAGAATAAGGAAAGAACAAAATCCTTTTAGAAAAGGTACTGGCAGTGGACTCTGCACATCTGTGCCACTCTCAGTTTTGACCTTGTGTGTGTTTGTGTGCATGTGGGAGGGTGCCTTAGCAAAGGAGAGTTGCAAGGAGAGGGGAGAGCATTGAGAACATTTGCAGAAGCTGTTCCATATGAGGTAGGAGCATGTGCCAAATGCTAGTTTGAAACATTCCCAAGACAGTGATGATAGCTGATGTCATGCGCCAATAAGAGGTGCAAACTGACCTCTTAATACTGCCAGAGAGAAAATCATTATGTTGAGAAAAGTCAAGACAGGTCACCTGTATTTTATGTGGAAGAAAAAGGAAGACAGGGAAGAGAGGTGAAGGTGTCATTAAAGTGACCAAGCAGGATAACAAGATTTTTCTTGTAGGGATGAGAACAGTAATGTTACTTTGGTCAATACACGATTAAAAGGTGTTACAGTGACTGAGACACAGCCTTGTCTCAGCTAAGTGCTTCAGTTGGGTGAATCAACAGGGGAAGACTGTAGATGGTCATGTGAAGACAAGAAGTCCTGGTTGGGGTGTGAAGGTTGAGGCATCGAAGCAAATAGGTTTGCTAGCTTGTGACTCTGGCAGGGAAAGTAGTGATGTTTTCCAGCAGGGGAGGAAGCAAAGAGCGGGGTAGGTAGCAATATGAAATTAAGGGCTTTGTTTCTTCCCAGGTTAGAATTAGTGCCTAGGTGTCCAATAAGCATCAAAGAAATTGAGATTTTTGATTCAGACAGGATGAAATGGGACTCTTCTGGCTGCATAGATACAGTAGTTATTGCCGGTGTGTAATGTGGGGAAAGCAGGACAGAGCCCTGGAGACCTCGCAATACCAGGGGGCAATGGCCCATCATGGAGGCAACCCCAGTCCTGCAGGTTAAAGCAGACAAGGAAATGGAAAAGATGAAGGTTAATTTAGGCAATAGGAGCAGAACTCGGGGAGGGGATAGGTAAGGAAGCTGAAGGAGAATGAAATTGTGAGAAGGGGAATGTCTGTAACAAACAGATCAGAAATAAATTGAGACAAGGAACTGGCTCTGAATTTTGTGTAAGGATTTGGAGTGTAAATTGGAATGAAGTGAGGAAAAGGAAGGAACAGGAGGGAACTTCATGGAGCTTTGCAGATGAAAGGCAGAAGGGACATCAGTGGCACTGACATGCGGATGAGGTTGGAAGTCAATTTTGGGGGGAGGGATTGTTTGGAAATTCTGAAAATGGTTTGTTTGGGGAAATAAGAATGAGTGGGGAGAAATGGCAAAGCAGGAGCATGGAGGAAAGAGTAGGCAGATGTGAAAGGAGGGTACTGAAGTGTTAGAGAAAGAACAGGAGGTCAAAGATATTTAGAGTTTGTTTTGACGCTGGGGAGGGGTGGGTGTATGTGAAGGACACCCATCTGTTCCTTTGAGATAATGGAAGAAGCACACAAAGTGAAGGGCATGGGGAATTAATAGACTGATTGGGTTGAGGGAGAACTTGGCTGTGTGCATAGGTTTGATTTGTGAAGTGTCATATTTGCTACATGCTCTGTAAACCTCCATTTCTTGATTATGTTTTTGCAGTGCGGCTCCATGACAGTATTTCAGAAGAAGGTTTCCATTACCTCGTCTTTGATCTGTAAGTGTCTGTCTTTGGCTTTGATGCTTCACCAGTGATACAGGCATGTGGATGCTTGACTAAGAGTGGAATAAAAAGCACCTGCATTAGTATAATTCTCCCTTCCTCTTTAGAGACCTGTAGCTACCTCTGGCCTGTTTGACAGAAATCGATAGACTCAGTGGTAGGGGATGGACCAGAAGGGCTCCTAGCAGCAGGTGTAGGTGTGGGATGGGAAAGGATGGCTATCCTGTATAGGGAGGCCGTTTGACTGTTGTCTCTGAGGCAGTCTGGAGGGGGCTGATGAGAATTGTTCCACCCAAGCTTAGCATATACTAAACTCTGTAGAGGCACATGGGCAATTTGTGCCCAGTGTGTCAACAGTGTCCTGTACACTGCTGGTGAAATGTCAGTCCAAGGGGTCAGTCGTATGGATATATCAGTGGTGGTGCCGTGCTGGTGGAGCTCTGCTCTGGCTTCCTGTGCTGCAGGTCCCTGCAAAGGCTGCTGGAAAGAGCCCAGGCAGATGGCTGCATATGCCCTGTGCAGCCTTGAGCTAGACGTGCACAGGCTCTGTAACCTGCCTTGTTGTTTTGCACTCCAGGGTTACAGGTGGGGAGCTCTTTGAGGATATTGTTGCCAGAGAATACTACAGTGAAGCAGATGCCAGGTAAGACTGTTTACAGACCCCTCTGTGTGTATGTGCCACGTGCGTTGGCAAGTGGGATGAGTTTCCTGACTCCTGTTCTGTGCATGGCTTTGTTCTGACACTCTTGTTCCCTGTCTGGAAAATATTCCTCTTTCTGCTATCAGTGTAAACTATTGTCACCGGTCAGCCTAACTCACCACAGCTCTAGCCCTTGTTGCTTGCACAGGGCTGCTGCCTTTGCCACTTGCAGATGCCATGCTCTTTGCTGGGAGACCCAGTGGCAGCAACTTTGTCTGCCTGATCTTTCTGGTGGTTGGTGACAGCGTGTCCCTGGTGAGCAAGTGTTGGCCTGTGGCTGTGAGAGCACTGTCTGCTTGTCCTCTGGTAGGGTTCTAGCGATGTGCCATTGCTGTTGTGCAGACCCATTCAGTTTGCCCATGTCGAGATAATGGTTTACGGGGCTGGGGGGAGAGCGGGCTTTGAAAGCTATGTTTCTGTGGAAGTCCTCTCTGTGAGCTGGGTGGCACAATGAGAAAAGGCACAATGTGAGAGCTGCCTTCATATTTTAATATTAAAAAGATTTAGAGTTATGCCCTTCTTTTTTGGAGTGTGTCCCCCCTCTCCCATGTGTGAGCTTCCTGAAGTGGCCTGTGCTTGTCCCTTTGCTGTTTATGCTGAGTCAGTGTTTTGTATAGCAGTAGAGGATGGTATTCTCTGACCTGTCCGTCTGCTGGACGTGCAGTGTTTGGACTCAAAGCTGGGATTAAGCAGCTCTTGTTCTGCTTTAGCAGGGTC
>JANHGB010045439.1:27148-39219 GCA_026283785.1 Coracopsis vasa | reverse complement strand
TCTCTCTTTTCATGTGTGTGTGTTTTTATACATATATTTCGGAGACCCAAAACCTCAGAATTCACAGTCATAAGAAGACGTTATTTGAAATGATTTCCTCTTACTCTGACTGTAACTTTCTTTGCTCTCAGCCAGCCACGAGGCCTCTCTGAATGAGGTTTCTAATTTGACCTGAGGATAATGTGGAGACTCAGGCAAAGCTGTTGAAGGGCTGATAGTGTGAAGTCTGTCCATTTTAAATGAAGCTATCCAAAAAGAGATTCAGATAACATGGACATTTCATTTAGAAACAGCCTATCCCAGCAGGGTCACTACTGTTTCAATGTCATTGTGATTTGAAGGCTGCCTAGTGACTCATACAAAATCAATCAGTGCTCTGTATTTGATTTTGTTTTCTTAATGGGTCATGCATCCCTATCACAAAAAAACACTACTACAACACGGACAAGAAACACTCATATTGTTTCCTCAAGCTGGAAAGTCGAGCAGAGACTTGATTATTGATAGATTACTGTCATACTCATGGAAGCTAATTCTGCATAACACAGTGGGAGATATGCAGGGTTAGGATGGCAAACAGACTACGTATCGTGTGTCCAGTGGTCATGTCACACATTCCTCGGCCCTGCCAGATCCCTGCATGCCCTGCCATGTCCAGCATATCCTGTGGATGGGATGATGGCAGCTCCTCATGGCAGCAGGACCAGAATATGCAAGCAAGTGGCTGCCCTGCATTGCCTTTTGCCATTCTCCTTCTCCAGGTCTAGCAGGAAAGGCATGTCCTATGTCTTCACAGGCACTTTCTATCTCAAAACGTCACTGCTGATCAGGAAGTGAATCCCTGTCCCACACTGATGTAGTACTGCTGTCCAAAAAGCCCAGAACAAGAAAGCTGAAGAAATTGGTCATGTCCAGAATTGGGCATGTATTTCCCTCATTGCCGGGGGCAGGGTGTTTGGACCAGCAATGGAAAACCTTTGCACACAGTAAAAATTGTTAATGACCTTTACTTTTAAAAGGAATGCTTCCCATCAAGATCTCACTGAGATGATCTGGTTTTGCCTAAGTGTATCAATCACCAATACATTATACGCGGTTATGACTCTGATGGAGCTCCACATCATCAAATTTCTGATTCCTTGCAGGAATTTGCAACTATGACCAATGCTCCCATTTAACCCCTCTGTGATAAATAAAATTGACTGCACACCCCAAATCTTTCATAGGGAGGCTTGTTTTCCAGTCTTTAAATTTCTCTTCTGATTATTTTTTGTTTTCTCCTGAATATCAGCATCCTGTTTGAACACAGTGCTCTTGTATTAACCATCCTAGATTAAAAAAACAAAACCAAAAACAAAATCAAAAAACACCAAAAACAGGAGCAACCAAAAAAAAACATAAAAAACCAAACCCCAAAACAAAACCAGAACCAATAAAATATGGTGGTGAGATTTCATCTTTTGAATCTTGAGAGTCACACAGCTTTGTTACTCAGCTGACTATTCCCCATAAGCCTCAGCTCATTTTCAGAGCTGCTGAAGTCCTCTACCCTGTGAGTAATGACTTCCATTATTTGTTCTAAGCTGAACTGCTATGTGGTACGACTGGTTCCTTTCTCATAGATTCATAGAATACCAAGTTGAAAGTGACCTCAAGGATCATCTGGTCCAACTTTTCTAGATAAAGCATGACTAGAAGCATGCCCCAGCACCCTGTCTTACAAGTGCCCAACTTAACATTTCCTTCCCCTCCAAACGTGTTAACACCACATGAACATGGATTACTGTTCTCCTGGTTTGCTTCTCC
This sequence comes from Coracopsis vasa, assembly GCA_026283785.1. Lineage (NCBI taxonomy): Eukaryota > Metazoa > Chordata > Aves > Psittaciformes > Psittacidae > Coracopsis > Coracopsis vasa. The sequence continues at coordinate 37,413 of JANHGB010045439.1, read as the reverse complement.
AACAGCTGATTAAACTGAAAAAGTTTGGATAGGCTTACAAGTTGCTTCTCCCATGAACCTAACTGCAGAGGCACCCTCATTCTCCAACAGAATGGAAAGCTGAATTGTTTTTCACTAGCTATGCTCCCACACGAGCTAAATTCAGATGCCCACAGGAGATTTCTCACAAACAAAACCAAGCAGCTATATAAACAACAAGGACATTTTTAAACTGAGGACAGTACACACTGATGTACTTCAGCAGCGAAGTGCTTCTTCTGAAGACCCCGTATACCAAGCAGACTTCTGCATTCCCAGATTCTTTAACTTAACTCCAAGCAGTCATGTGTCTCTGCCTGTACTGCTGGGCCTGGGCAAGAACCAAAAACCAACCTACTTCAGTTTTTGATTGCAGCAACCACTTCATAAGTTCCACACAGTCTGCAAAGCTGACAATTTTTAACAATTTTTTTCTTACTTTTCTTCCTTAAGGTTTCAGATGCCTTTATGAACTAAAATTTATAAACAGGCTAACCTATGCCATCAAGTCATTCTAGTACCTTCATCCACCTATCTACTACATGATACATAACAGAGGATTTACAACAAATTGATTTTACAAAGAGTGTTATAGCTTATGTTCCTAACACAGGTTCTGCAACGCCTACATTGCCAGCTGTCCTGGTCCAAAACCAAGACACCAGCCAATATCCACACACAAAAAATCAGCTTCAGATCTCAAGCCCACTTTGCAGAGAAAGCAGAACTATCGTTTTCTGAACATTTAAGTCCCCAAACTGCTATCTGAGATTTTATAACTTTTCAAACCAGTTTCTCAGAAAAAAACCCCAAAACTTGTACAAACTCTTACATGTTAACAGCAAATACCAGAAGATAAACCATAACAACATACAGTAGAATAATCACAGACTATAAGAAAAGGCTAAAGACATTATTCACTTAAAATGTTAACATTTGGAAAAATTAAACATGCAGAGAGCGGGTCACCAAGCAATTCGTTGTGGGGAAGGTGCAGCCTACCTTAGCTGCTGTGATGTTCAACTCCCGCAGCTGAGCCTTTAAGTCAGAGTTCATTTCCAATTCCAGTAGAGCCTAGAAAAGGGAAGTTGCAAAATAATACATAACATACAATTCAAGTCGTAAGAACCATTGAGACCGAAGTCTGTCCACAGCACCAGAGAGCACCCATATACTTTTTACCACAGTCAGTATCAAAGACTTTGTCACACAGGCAGATGCAACAGTTGGGAACACAGGCTGACTGCCCCCGCTCCCAAGTCAAACTAGGAAAAAGTACACATCTAGCCAGCATCACCCTCGAAGTTCATGTCACAGCACTACCTCTGTAACCCACAGTCAACCACCAAACAGCGGAAGGAAAAGGCACATACCTGGGATATACCAGACTCGAACTCATCTGGCTTCTCGCCATTAGGCTTCACAATCTTTGCGCTAGAGCTGAACATGGCCTTTCTGCAATGCAAAAGAACATCTCAGTTGCCAACAGGAACACGTCATCTTCTGCTACAAACACAGCGAGACTCTGCCATCCGGCCGCATGCCTGAAAGCGAACCCAGGGAGACCCTCGTGGGCCACGCAAACCCCAGCACGTCGCTCCAGGGGATGCCAACCACAGCCTGGGAAAACAGTCCTGGGGCAAGCAGGGCTGGCCCACCTCGGGGCCCCGCGTGTGGCACCGGCCGCTGCGAGACCTCAGGAGAGCCGGGGAGGCTGCCCAGCCGTTCACCGGGCCACACGTGCCTCAGGGCAGGCGGGTAGGCAGTGTTACCCGGCTCGCAGGGCTCCGCGCCCGGCCCAGGCCCCCTCCTCCCGCCCAGTGGCCTGCTGCCCCACTGCCGCGGCCTCCCTCGGGGCGCCACCAGAGGAGGGCAGGCGAAAACTCCATCAGCTCCCCTGTCCCCGGCACCGGGCACCCCGGCGACCATCGGACCTCGGGCGGGCAGTAATCGAGGGCATCCCCACCCCGAGGCTGCGGCGGGGAGCACTGCTCAACGCCCGGGCCCATACAGGGGCGGCAACGAGGAAAAAGGCGACCGAGGCCGGGCACCCACCTCTCTCAGCGCCGGCCTAGGAAAAGGAAGAGCTCTCGCGAGAGCGGCCCAGACCGCGGCCCGGGAAGGCGTTCGCCCCGCCCACTCAGAAGTGAAGCCAAACCCGGAAGACGGGCAGCGCGGACACTTGCGCGCTTCGCGACCAGATGCTGCTTGCTCAAGAACGAAGCCCGAGCTAACGATGAGAGTCCTGGCGCGGCGTCCGCGGATGAGGTCATCACCAGCTGCTGGGAGCTGCGCATGCGTATCACTGGTGGCAGTTGGCGGCGGGAGACGTCTTCACCCACGGAGTGCGGGGCGTGCGGTCCGTTCCCGCCTCTCCTCTCCCAGCGGTGTTCCCCCTGTCACAGCGAGGGAACAGAGAGAAAGAAAAGCCTGCTCTGCTCTGTCCATAGCTGTTATGCGAAGCCTTGGCCGTACCTTGCTTCTCCGTGGGCCAGGGTGGAGTGAGGTGTCCCCCGCCACCCCTCTCGCCTTCGGGGGCTGTCAGCCGCTCCCTCACAGGCTGGAGTTCTGTGCCTTCTGATAGCGCAATGCTTCGTCTGTAAGCGGTCACCAGGATCTCGGGCTTGGCACTGCGGCACAGCTCGGTTTGCTCCAACGGTGGCAGGTCCCGTAGGCACAGCGTGCGGCTGCTTCTGTTGCAGAATCCTTTCACCCGCATCAGGTGCTGTGCAAAACAGCACCAGTCGCCAGCTGTAAAAAACAGTAGGATAGTGGGTGGTCTTTTTCTTCCCCTCACTGATTCATCTCCCGTCATTAACTGTGTTGTCCTGTTGTAAACAAAAAACTGACAAGGCCACTGCCACCCCCAACCTGAACAACTTTAGCATCTGCTGAAGGCAGCCCATGTTTTCAAACATTTGTGGGCTTTTTGCTGTATTTATTATAGTTAGAAAAGCAGATTGTTCAATTCCCATTTTTGTCTCAAGTCACTCTTCTTCCCTTGCATGAATTAAACAAATAGGAAAAACTGCCCAGCTCATGCTGATGGCCAGGATTAGTATTTATAGGGATTTGAAATTACCTACACAACAGTGATGAGGATCTGATTGAAGAGTAAAAAAAAACAAAGATGAAAAGTAATCACCTCAGCAGTCTAGTAGTCCACATGCAATTTCTACTGTGAAAGCCTTCACGAGAAGGAGAAGGACTAGGTGGCATACAAGATGGATCAAAATTTGACTGTTCAGAATGCTAATGAAATAAAAATATAGATGGCTGTCTACAGTTGCCCATCTTCATGCTATTAGTGCTGCTGAATAGACCTGAATGCTACATTGGAGCAACCAGAAAAGGTGTAGATAGATTTCTTTCTGACCCTGACTGTGCATTAGGGGAAGATGCAGTGTTGAGATGTATGTTGGCTTTACCCAGTCAACAGTGTCTGGTATGCAAAGCGGCTGACAGGTTTTCAAGAATCACTGTGGGCATGTGATCTTTATAAGAAGTTATGTCATGACAAAGTAGTATAATGAATAAGGTTCTTATGTTGCGCAGACTCAGGATGGGTGGCGTGAAGAAGTGGAAAGAATGTCAGGTGTGTTACAAAAGTATCCCAACAACAGTAGGACAATATCTCATATAATATGTGGAAGACACAGAGGCAGAAGGCAAGACTTGTCAGGGTCAGAGCTATCTGTAGAACTGGCAGCTCACTTTCCTGAAAGAGGCTTGTATAACCATACCAGAGTTTCAAAGCTCATGGGTGGGCTGTTCCACTAAAGGTCAGCTGAAGACTGCTATGATGCCAGGGGGTTACTAGTTTGCAGCTTCACTGTCACATAGTTTTACACTGAAGTACAAGCAAGTTTTTTGTTCTGCAAGATCTCAGTTGTGACAAGGAAGATAAACCAGCTCCTTTTCCTGTCATGTTTTCAATCAAGGTAATGTGATAGCAATATAACTTACACTTGCAGGGTATGCTAGATAAAATAGCTACCTAGTTGCCTGCCTACCTACCTAAAATCTCAGTTTTAAATAGGAAATGTTTGATTCAGGTCACATCAAGTTTGGCTTTAAAAGCTTATGTGGGGAACTACATTGTGGTTAACCATGTTACAAGCTAAAATATTTATCAAATAAGATTAAAATGCTTAGCTAATGTGTACAATACATGCATTAATGTGGGGCAAAGTAGTCAGATAAATTTACAGTGAGTTTAAGTAAAAATGCTCTACAGGCACATGCCCTTACTAAAATGATGAGTGTATTTTTTGTATACATATGTTAAGTTGTGGGGTTCTTTCTGCAGACTGTTATAAACACAGAAATGGCTGCCAAGAATGTATGGTAATAAATGAATACACAAGTTTTGATGGGGGGGGGGGGTAGGGCGAGAACAGAGCACCTCTTACAAGCTGAATAACGGGTGCAGTAAAACACAGCTGAATTTATGGTGCAGTGTGGTGAGAGTAACGCTCACTACCAGGCCATGCATCGCTCAGTGACCACTCTCTTTCAGCATGGTGCTACCATGTTTCTACCAAAACAGGGGCACTTATTCTCATTTCTTTTCCCTTAGCCACTCATTCCCAATATGTCATCACTCATGGAAGCTTTGATATGGCAAAACTTGGCTAGATTTGTGTATCTTATCAGCCTATTCTACAGTGGCTACACAGAGTTGCCGTGTGTAACTGGCTTTGATTAAAAGTGCTAAATCATTTATGAAACCCACTAAAAGTCCTATTCATGTATATATTTACATTCCATATTCAGATGAGGAGAGCTCATCTGGAGCCTTCATCTTTGCAGGTGGGGACTAAATGGGTCACTTCTTGGGTCTTTGCTCTCACTTCAAAAATGTGAATTAGAGAGCCTGAAACATCCTCTCTGCCCTGGGCTGACTGAAAACCCCCATGAATCCACTAGTGCTATAGCAACCAGAGAGGAAGTACCATGAAGCAAGCACAGGTATTGCTTAGCCTCATGGTGCTAAATGCCACAATAGTGAAAATGCCAACTGTCACATGAGAAAAGGGAAGGGATCCATCTCTCCTGCCACTGCAGCACAACAGCAAGGAAAAATCAGCAACAGAGATGCAGTACTAAAAGGTAGAGTTGGCTGGCTATATGCAGCCTCAGTTTTACCAACCAGGAGAAAAAGCAATGAAAGTAATGTGTATGGTACTCAGTGGAATTAAAGTTTTGGGAATTGTTTTGTTTGTTTTAATGTGAGCTCTGCATGTTGCCCACGAAAGCAGGAGAGTTACTGTTTAGTCCTTGCATATAAATTGGATGTCTGAATCTGTTCAACTAGAGAACTAATGAGTGTAACAGACGGTCTTTTCTTTCTCTATCACTGAATTCTCATTACTCCATTCAGTACGTGTTGCCCAAAGAAGACTAAGAGTAATGTGTATAAACATGTAAGGAATAAGAAATCCATCTGCTATAGAAAACCATAATTAAAAGCTAACCAAGAGCAATAAAATAAAAATATCACAAGCAGGAAGTAGTGAAAAGCCTGGAAGTCTCACTGGAAACCTTTACAGGGATAACTAATGTAAATAATCTTGATCTGAGAAAATCAGATGTAAGCATTTTTTAAGTAAGAGCAATATGAAAGGAGGAATATGGAATGGGTTACCCAGGGAAGTTATGAATGTTCCATCCCTGTCGGTGTTCAAGGCCAGGTTGGACAGAGACTTGGGTGACTTGGTTTAGTGTGAGGTGTCCCTGCCCATGGCAGGCGGGTTGGAACTAGATGATCTTAAAGTCCTTTCCAACCCTAACTATTCTATGATTCTATGAATTGTCATCAGTATGTTGGAAAAAGCAAGAAAAACGCAGTAATTATATTCTGATACAACCCCAACCAAATTGTTTCTGTATTCCCCCAAGGCCTATCACATAAATAAGCACTTTGGTTTACTTTTGGGTTCTTTTTAAAGAGAGGTGTAATCTAGCTGATACGCACAGCGAAGTTGAACCCGTTTGTTGTCTCTGCAATGGAAGACAAAATTAGTGTCAGTGTTTCACATTCTTGGCATACTAGGCCACCCCTGTAAATCTGAATAGACGGCTCTACAGCTCTGGCATCTTGAGGTTGGCATTGTCTCAACACAACTATGGTAGAGCTACAAGAGAAATCTAGCAGTTGAAAACAGCAGCATGTATGTGTTGGGCAGTTTCTGGAAGCAGCCATACCAGTGCCCCCAACTTTTGTTCTTTGATCTCAGCAGCAGCTCAGCTGAGGCACTGGATTTGGCACATACCTGGACTCCCCAGCTTTGGTCCCCAAGCACATGACACTCCTGATATGAGGATGTGTGACAGCAGGTTGCAGCTGACAACAGTCTGAACTTGGACCTGCTTGGACAAGGTGGTTCTTCTTACTTCAGAGGCCATCATGGTACGGGACTCTGCTGGAACACACGTACCAGGAACCCTTGATTTAAATAGTGGGATGAGAACCAGTTTTATGATCTTCATCCTATCTATACTTTTGAATGTACTAAATACATTGACACTTGTGCCATATTTCAGTGGCAGTCCATCCTGGAGTGCTTGTCAAGCCGAGAAGGACAAGTGAGGCCTGTGTAGCATGTTGCAGGGTACATTCATTCCTGGGTGGTGCAGTCATCTTTCTAATGACTCATTAGAGGCCATGAGGCAACTCATGGTAGCTGGTCACAAGATCGGGACCAATATTTGGGCTGGCACAGGAGAACTTCAGCTGAGGGCACCTGCAAGAATTCATTTGTCTTTTAAGAACGGGTGCTTTCAGAATGAGGAGTTTGTGTAAACTGCTGTGATCCCACACATCTCATGTGTCCCCCCAGAAAACAAAAGCTGATTTAGATGGCTTTTAAAATACAATTATTATGGTGGCGTTGTCTCAAAATCAGGGTTCTTCACCCTGTGTGCAGAGAGCTGATTCACACAGAGTCAAAATGTTTAATTCATGTCTGTATAGAGATGGGTACTAGCTGGTAACTCCATAAAGTTAGCACACCCTCAGTCTGCCAGCTATCTACTTTTTATACACTGTAAACAGTGAAAGTCCTTTCTGTACATGTTAACAGTCTGTATCTCCAATCATTGGCTCTTACATTCTCACATATCGGTTTAAAGACAAAGTATATTTCACAATGCATGTTCCATGAATAAGGGTCTGTGGGCAAGGGTCTCTTATCTCTGGGAGTGTGATTTTTAGTATTGTAATGAAACAAGTTCCTCTAGGAACAGAGTTATCCTCCGTTTTGCTAAGCTTTTCACAATTACTTCTGCGTTCCTAATCTTTCTGAACTTACTTGTTACTCTTAGATTTACTCTTGTTACTTAGATAGATGTTACTCTTAGGTAGATTTAGATTAGATATTGGAAATAAAGTCTTCTCTGTGAGAGTGGCGAGGCACTGGCACAGGTTGCCCAGAGAAGCTTTGGCTTGTAAGGAAACACTGTTTTTCCTTGCTACATGCAGTTCTAAACTCAAGATTTTCAAGCTTTCCCACACATAGTCCTTTACAAACCTTAACTTCCTCACTACCGGGTGACAGTGGGAAGACAAACCTCAAACAAACAAAACTCAAGAGCAGGCCTCTCCCAACAGTTTTGTCCTCTCTCGCGGCCCGTAGGAAAGCCTTCAACGTGCCCTCATTCCCTTTACCTCAGCGGCCACCACGCATGCGTACGTAGAAGTGGGTGAGTGCGCGGTTGCTGTGCAGCAGGGAGTGGCGGTGTGTGGTGGCCGGGGGCAGGCCCGGGGGGGCCGGATGGCGGCGGGGCTGCGCCATGTTGCGGTGGCTTGTGGCGGTGCTCAGTCATTCCTGTTTTGTTTCCAAGGACATGTTCTACGCGGTGCGCAAGGGCCGGCGGACAGGCGTTTACCGCACCTGGTAAGGGCCGCGGCAGTACGGGGAGCTGCCGCCGGGCCGGCCTCCCCGTCACACCCTCACCCTCCGGCCGGCTTCAGCCCCGTGCCCTCCCTGTGTTGCAGGGCGGAGTGTCAGGAGCAAGTGAACAAGTTCCCCTCCGCTAGCTTCAAGAAGTTCGCTACTGAGAAGGACGCCTGGGCCTTCGTGTGCTCCGACCTCCCGGCGCAGCAGCCGCCTGAGCCGGCAGGTAGCTCGTCTTTCCCTCGCCTTCCGCGTCTCTTCGCCCGGGTGGGAAGGGCGGCCCGACGGGGATTGAGGGGGGAGAGAGGGAGACTCGGCCTGTCTGGCTTCAGCATAGACTCACTGTAAACAGTGTTACACGTGAGTAGCAGCTCCTTCCTATTCACTGGTGGGCGCCTGGTAATTGGCGGAATTCCGTGGTGGTAAGTGCGGCGGTGGCCCTGCCCTCTGGACACAGTGATGGATGTGGCTGTGCAATGGAAGGAATTCTGTGGGTGCTTGTATCTTTTGTAAGTGCTTGTGCGTTGTTTGTACTGTGTCTTACATGTGGCTATGCGTGTCTCCTCTTCAGTTTGATCAAGGATCAAAAATGGTGTGTAGTATAAAACGTTTTGCATAGTAGCTTTCGGTGGTGTCAGTTAAGAGGCTAGCATTAGGTGATGATGACTCTTGTTTTTAGAAGCAGTTGTTTCAGGTATGATTTGATCTTCTATGTGTACCCAGACAGCCAAGAAGCCCAATGGCATCCTTGCCTGTATCAGAAATAGTGTGGCCGGCAGGGCTATGGCGGTGATCATCCCCCCTGTACTGGACACTGGTGAGGCTGCAGCTCAAATACGATGTTCAATTCTGGTCCCCTCACTACAAGAAAGACGTTGAGGTGCTGGAACAGGTCCAGAGAAGGGCAGTGAAGCTGGTGAAGGGTCTGGAGCATAAATTTTATGAGGAATGGCTGAGGGAACTGGGATTATTTAGTCTGGAAAAAAGAAGGTTCGGGGGGGGCTTACATTTCTCTAGAATGACCTGAAAGGAGATTGTAGTGAGGTGGGGGTTGGTCTCTTCTCTCAGGTAACAAGCGATAGGACAAGAGGTAAGGGCCTCAAGCAGAGCCAGGGGAGGGTTAGATTGGGTATTAGGAAAAAAACAACTCACCAAAAGTCAGGTATTGGAACAGGCTACCCAGGGAAGTGGTGGAATCACCATTCCTGGAAGTGTTCAAAAACCGTGTGGATGAGGCCTTCAGTGACATCATTTAGTGGAGGTCTTGGCAGTTCTGGGGTGAAGGTTGGACTTGATGGTCTTAAAGATCTTTTCCAACCTAGCTGATTCTGTGATTCTATGTAGTTAAACTTCTCTCTCTTTTTCCTTTTTATTTTTTTTTTTTCTTTCTCTCCCCTTTTTTTTTTTTTTTTTTTGGAAGGGGCACATGGTCCTGCACCTGTAACACAGGGAAATGATAGCCAGAGAGAGGAACCAGAAATAAATGCTTTGTGTTGCAATACGTGCAAAAGGCCGTATGAACAGTCTACAGGTGAAGAACACATTGCAAAGCGTGTAAAACATGATGACATATACTCAGCACCAACAGTCAGTGAAGATAAATTTTCATATATGGGTGAGGTTTTTCATTATTCCTAACTTCTTTGCACTCTGATAAGTAACAGGTGTAATTATTAAACAGCCTTTAGGAAGGTTTGTGTATGGCAACATGAGGCCCAGCCTGACAGTTTCTTTTTAAGATGGAAATGTGAGCCATGATATATTTGTTCATGTTGTCTTTCACGGTAATTTTAGTTGGCGTTAACTGGTATCAACATAGAGCTTAATGCGATCATCATGTGTGTCTGGATTGCAGACTGTATTTAAATATACTGATGTAGCTGGGAAGTTTTAAGTTGGTTGGAGAAGACGGGAACTGTAGTGAAAATACAGAAGTTGAGCAGAAGTGCTTCTTGAGGCTGACTAATTTGACACCAGTCAAATTGGAGGTGTGAAGCTGCAGTGGGACTTCTGTGTTCTGCATTATTAATTTACATTGCTTCTGTAGTGGACCTTTTGAAGGATTCTGTGGGAGGGAAGTTTTGGGGATTAATCTGCTGGCAGACATTTCTTTTTGCTTAAAGAGTCTATGCCCTTGAAGGAGTTCTTGAGCTTCTGCTTTTCGTAATTATTTTCCAGGTGAGTTTGCAGTCGTTTATACAGATGGTTGTTGCTCAGGTAATGGACATAGCAGGGCACGTGCTGGAATAGGTGTCTACTGGGGGCCAGGCCACCCTTTGTAAGTAGCTGGATGAATTTATTCTTTTTTTTTCTTTTTTTTTTTTTTTAATATATTAATTTTTTGTTTTG
>JANHGB010045439.1:0-27048 GCA_026283785.1 Coracopsis vasa | reverse complement strand
ACTGGATCTGTCACAACTCTGCCTTTGGTGCTGTGGAAAGGGGACTTGTTCCTGCTGCAGACACAGGAGGGGAGGTGCCCTTTTGAATATGAAACCGTGCTGTTGAGACTCATAATGACAGTGCTATGAGACAAGTGAGTTATTAAGGGGAAAAGAGAAATCAGCTTCTTTGGGAGGTAAGAATGTAGAGAAAATCAACTTGAAATAATATATTTAGGGACTGGAGCTATAACTCACGTGATGCAGAAAGTTTTAAAATAGGTGTGGGTGTGCACTGAAGATGACAGATATAACTGCAGATTGATAACAGGTCCAAATATGCAGGTGGAAGTTAGAGCTAGGTTATTTATTCATCCTCCTTTATAAAATGAAAGGTAGCTCTCTTGTATTTTTTTTATAATGTGTGTTCATTATACACCATTCTGAAATTTGGGGGTAACTAATCTACTCTTCATTCCTTGGACACAGAAATACCAGTGAAAGACTTCCTGGACGGCAGACTAATCAAAGAGCAGAAATACATGTAAGTAGTAAATGTCTAAAATACTTCTGCATGTTAGACCACAATAGCACACTCATGACTATTTCAGCTCTGGCCTTCAGAAACAGTTATGAAGCTGTGAGAGAAGTACACAAAATATGAGGAGTTATGACTTGAAACAAATCATTCTCTTTGAGTTTCATTGATCTTTATTGTATTTTGAATGAGGTAGTTCACCTTGAGAATACCCAAATACCGTCAGGCCAAGCACAGCTATTTAAAACAGTCTGGCATTTGGAAAGCCTCATTCTCAAATTTGTATCATATCCTTTGTATTTTTAATGTGTGTATCTCGGATCTTAGGGTGGGTGGTGATTAAGAGCAGAATCTCTTCCCCTTCTTTGTCAGACCAGCCCCATCAGCATCTAGTAGATCTGGCTTCCCAAAGCGAGTCCCATGTTCTAAATAACCAAACCCCTGACTATGGCAGCACCCATACAGTAGTCTCAAGAGTATTGTATTGCTTGGATAAATATAACAGTTCTAGGCTCTCAGGAGCAACTTTTGTTACTTACGAAGTAAACTTTGTTGGCAACAGCAGACTTAGTCTTCCCTTCTCACCTCAATTCTGGTATTGCTGCTGTCCTGCACGGTGTATTTGGAGATGAGCTGAAATGAAGAATTGATCTGTTTAAAAATGACAGGAAGTTCATTTTAGTGAGGAACAAGCAGAGGTGATAGTGGTGTGCCAAGGATCAAACTTGTCACTAAAGATCTTTTCAGCTCTACATCCAAACCTGGCCACTTCTCCCTCTTACTGTATTTCAGAGCACAAAAAAAAACCCTACTCCAAACCCCACAAAATCCCCCAAAGCTTTTAGGGGTTCCAGTCTGTTGGAACTGGTATGAATCCTTCCTCTTTGCCAGTGAAGCTTCAGTGGCTACGTGTTTGCCTGTTTCATTAAGTGGTCATCAGCTTGCATAATTTTGGGAACCTCTGCTCTAAAGTGTGTTGATACTTATTGATGGAGAGATTGCAGTAATATTCTTTGTAGTTCTGTGTTAGCATCAGGTATCTTGCTGGTATTTTAATTTTAATTGCATGTGTTCAAAGTCCTGGTCTGAACTTTGATTCTATTGAAATGTTCTTAAGGCAGCCTGCAAAGCAATAGAGCAAGCAAAGAGTCAAAACATCAAGAAACTAATTATCTACACTGATAGCAAGTTCACTATTAATGGTAAGTTAATGATGTTAGTTTTCCTGATTCTTAAAGGCATGCTGCATGTTTATTACATAAGGGCCACAGAATATGGGCCTGGGAAGAGGGATATACAGAAGAGAATGCATAACTTATTTCAACACTGAGGACTGCTTGGGGAAAGAATTCAGAATATTGCAGCATCTCCTGCTAACTACATGAAATACAAGCAGAGACAAACTGTATGGTGCAGTAAAGGCTGATAGAGGTAACTACAGGATGTTTGTCTTAAGGCATTCAGTGTGACACAAAGTTTAGAAGAAAGGTCATTCGTGTGTACTTTAGTAAAAATGTACTCAAGAAAGTACTTGGAAGTTGGTGTAGTAACCCTGTAGGTGTTTTGTTTTGCTCGGATTGGAGAGGAGAGGCTGTGTTCATACACACTTGTGAAGTCCATTCAAGTTTCTTTGCTTTTTACATGTAGACTACATTTCCAAACATTCAGGCTATATCTGTCTTCTTATTTAAGGAGTAATACAATAGATTTTCTGGCCAGCAAGGGATGGCCAGAATGTTAAATATTGTTCTGTAGAAATCTGCATATATGGTCCTTCTCTGAAGGTTTCTGTTTGGTGTGCAAAAGCCATAAGACAGGTGGTCATCTATTTTTCCTCTATGCATGTGTCTCCTCAGTTTCTCAGAATAAATAAAACAGTAGATCTGTTCTAGCTTACTGTAGCATCAGGCAATCCTTAGCTTCAGTTTATTGAAGTTTATGTTGTAATTTTGTGTGTAATGCATACATAGGATTGCTGTGTTTAAATATCTGTTAGGGAAAAGATGTTCTGGTAATGCAAGTAATAATGGAAAAATACAATCCTGAAAGATAGCAGTAGAGAACCAGGCAAAGAATATCTTTTATCTCCAGTGTCTTTGCGTGAGAATTTGTACAGTTAATGTCTTGTTAAAAGGCTCTTTACTGCATTTTAGAATCATAGAATGGTTTGGGTTGGAAGAGACCTTTAACGTCATTATCATGCTGGCTTCTTTAATAGCATTTTCATGGTGATGCCCTCTTTACGTAGGTATTACGAGCTGGGTTGACAACTGGAAAACAAATGGCTGGAGGACAAGTTCAGGAAGAAGTGTAATAAATAAAGAAGATTTTGAAAGACTTGCTAATTTATCAAAAGACATAGAAATTCAGTGGGTAAGCAGCTGATTTCTTATTAATGACATCTTAAACATGCTTCTTGTAAAAACTGACAAGTATGACTGTAACTAAGAGTTTTATAGAGCATAATACTGTACATCCATAAGTAAAACCATAAATACAGAGAAGCTGCTGGTTTTATTTAACGCAAATAAGCAACATAACTAGACTCTTGGAACCAGGATTTCATTTATTAAAATGCATGCTTGTATTTGTTTTCTGTCTCTTGTTACTACTTAGATGCCTGCAATAATTACTTTTAGTTCATTAGTACTGTTAGTGGATGAGATTTCTGTTCCTGGAAAACTAAGCTTGAAACATTACTGTCTTTTCGAGTCATAGCTGAATTTCTGGATTTGCTTTTCAGCGCTCTTAAGATGCTGGTTCATTGGTGCAACTCAATCACATGGGTGTCTTTAAAATGGGAAAACTAAGAGATTATAATCCCAAGTAAACCAACTCTAGTTCTCTGTACCGTAACTGTGTTTTTTTCCATGAAAACTGGGCGTAAAGGTCTTTAAAATACCTATTGTTAAGTTTAAAATTGTTTTGCTTTCCAGTAAAGAAGTAAAAACAATAGGAATACAGGTATTTCTGATAAAATATTTTTCTGTGACCTCAGGACTAAACATTGTAGGGGATATCTACCCTCCCTCCCTTCTAAATTTTACTCTAATTGTGACGTAAGCCCACTGATTCTAGAACTATATCTCTTTACCATTGACTTTTTGGCTGCTAATGGTATATTTATTGGGCTTCTGTCTTTACTCTGTACAAACCACGATGAATTAGATTTTTAATGTGCACTTTTCCTATGAGAAATATATTACATATATTCTTTCACTCATGTTGGTCTGTGTTCTAGAGCTGGTGACTCCAATTTAAAGGCTGACTAGAATTTTATATAATTACTCCTATTGTCTGTTGAGAAGACTGTGCAAGAATTTAAAACTAAAAGCAAAGTTCAACTGTCCTTCGAGTATTTACATTAAAAAAAAAAAAGTGTTGCTTTGTGCACACTTCTAACAGCTGAATCAAAACTTGGGAAGACTTTTATTTTGGGAAGAGTGATGTATGTATACACTTTATCATGATAACCCCCCTGCTGCAGCATGGGGTACTCCATGGGCTGCACGTGAATATCTGCTGCATCAAGGACCCATGTCTCTCCATGGTCTCCACCCTTGCCTTTGACAAGGATAGACTTAGGGTTGAAAGTATTTTCAGTTGCTAATTGAAGGATGGACAGTTACAATACCTGAAAATTGAGAGATTAATTTCATAACGCTGTTCCTGTATCTGAGGCGAGTGCCATAGCCACCAAAGGTGTTAGTGGCATAGGGGTCTCTGGCTTTCTGGGTAAAGGTTAATGTGGTTTAAGCACTGAACACAGATAGGTTTTCCTCTCTTCTCTGAAAGTGGGAATTTTGAGTTGGAGCTGTTGTTTGCATTTCTTAAAGGCTAGGCTAGGTAGTCCTTATAACCCGTTCACTACTTCCCAAAAGGATGACTTTCACAGTTTGGCAAGACTTTCCTAGAGGATGGGAGACTGAACATTCCTGATAAGAACATGTAAGGACTAAATGTGAGGAGGGGGCTTCTACAGAGGTGCTGCTGTACTGTGAGTGAAAGTGTGTGGACTGATCAAATTCTATGTGTGTACCTTTGTCTTGCATATCTAACACTCCTGTTCTTTTGTCCTAACAGATGCATATTCCTGGTCATGCTGGCTTCCAAGGAAATGAAGAAGCTGATAGACTAGCAAGAGAAGGAGCTAGTAAACAATGGTCCTGATGTACAGAGACTAGAGACTGTCACAGTGGGAGGGAAAAAGCCAGCATCACAGTGACAACTTGAATGGCTGCAATTGTTTCAGAGTGGAACTTTGAAGTGTACTTCTTTCTGGCCTGAAGTATTAAACATGTACCAACTTCACTGGAGAAAACCCTCTCATTTTCTTTTATAGCATTTGTTTTACAATCAAGTTTTTTGTATGTTTTTGTTTAATCTGATGATACAAAGTGCTTGCTTTTGTCCCATCTTACTGAAGGGCCTCAGTCAGTAGTTTTAATTGTCTTGCAGACTTCTGAATTCACCATAAAGACAGACTTCGGAAGAAGTAATATTGAATCTTTATCTTGTGTTCTGTATTTTTCTCTTAGCGAAATAAATTATTTTGTTGTACAGACATATATATTAACAGTCCAAAATAGTTGGGGAGGGGACCTAACACAAAGATCTCTGTTGGTATGCTTTGGCATTCTGGCAGTAGCAGGTGGGCTTGTAACACTCACCTGTGCCACACAGCATCATCAGCTACAGTGCTTGAGATTTCTTTATAATTTTACTTTGCAAGGCAGCATGAACAAAGTAAAAAGCCAGGTCTTTAGAGAACTTGAATGGTGAATTTTTTACAGTTTTCACTAGCTGCTTAATGTCCAAGCTCTTTGTTTCTGGCCTCCTATTTCCATTAAGTATTTTTTTTATGCATACTGGTTCACATTTGCATTGTTGGTTCCTTTTCAGTGTTGTCCCAAAGGTAATAAATAATTGGCCATTTTATCTGAAATGGAACTAGAAGATGATCAGCTTCTCCAGATCTTCCGGATGTCAAGTGTTTGACTTCATTTTTTCCAGTCAATGATGAGATTAATGGAATGGCTAATGTGCACTTGTGCACTTGAATTAGACAATAATTACCAGTAATCAACATAGTTTTATTTTCTATGCATATACATGGGAAGAGCAAGCAAGTTTGGTATGTTATCTTTGTCAACTTCTTTGTGAGATACCTTCGTACCATTGAACAGCAAGGCTTCAGCTGAAGGTCACTGATTTTTGGTTTTGTATTTGTTGATACAGAATGGTGGAGCTGCTGAAACTTGATTTCCTAATAGTTCTCATGCATTATAATATCTTTACTGAGGCAAAGTATAAGCTCTTACACATTTAGAGTCATGTGAATTGTGATAGAATGAGGAAGCCGTAGGCTAGTAGTTAATAGATGAGTGTGGGTTTTAGATTTGGTTTCTCTCATCCAGAATTGCACAGTAAAGCTCATGTAGGGGGAAGGTAGTCCACTGATTAGCTCTTCCCTTCTGCCTCTTGTATATATGCACACAATTTTCCATCTCTTTATTTATTTTAGAAGTTTGGCTTGAAGGAAGACACACCATCAACCCTGATCAGATCTGGTTGAAGGATCACAGTGTGACCAACAGCATACTGAAGGCATGGCATCTAATCTGCCTATCAATACATCTCCAGTTAAACATGTAGATCCTATTTACTGTATGGAAATCTCTATGTTTTGAAGCAGCAGCTTTGGAAAGTAAATACAGATAATGGTGGGTAAATCATAGCATCTGTGTAATACTGAATTTCAACAACTTCACTGAATCTATTAGGTAGAATATAACAGGAAATCTAACAGGAAAGAGTTTTAGGTTAATTGATACCAATGTTTATAATTCTTGCTCTGGAAATGTAGGACGAAACAAAGCTAAGAAGAAAGTTACAAGATTAAGGCTGATTAAAGGATGGAAAGCAAATAGTACTTCTTAATGGGACTTAACTTGAGGACCTGCAGAGGATGGTGGCTGTTAAAGTCATTCTTTCAGGGCATTTAGTGCTATGACATCCAGTGGATAGGCATTGAACCTCTGGCTGGATTCCTGCGTGCTTCTAAAAATGCAGACAATACCAGCAGTGGACCAGATGTCATGTTATGGGGCTTAAATTTTACCCAGAATCAAAACCCAGTAGTGCTTATATATGAATACTGTACTTTAAAGGGATCTGTTGCCAGTTCTAAGAATCTGGGAAATACTGGTTAAGATATTTTGGTAAGTATAAAACTTTTCAGGAAGAAAAGCATTTAAGGAGGGATTATTCCAGCTGTTTCTCCACCCTTACATTGTGTTAGGTGGCTATTTGCCAGGTAGAACTGCAGAAGTGTGCAGTCTGTAGGAGGCCAGAGGGCACTGCTTGAGTGTGTCTTGTCCAGCCCAGCTCAAGCAGGTCATCCCGAGCAGCTCGCTCAGGATATATCGCCATGGATAGAGATATGAGCTTTCTGGGCAGAATGCTTCTTACCACTGTTCCTCCCCTGCCGCTGCCCAGTTCATTTCTTATTTTTCCATACTGTGGGGTTGCAGGGTAGGTCATTGAGGCTGAGCCCAATTGTTAACTTCAGCCAGAGCACTACTGCCAAGGGCAGGCTGGATGTAAACACAGTTGCTGATGAACTTAGGCATGACCTGTGCTATAACCAGCAAGTTACCCAGAGGGCTTGTGCGGGTGAGAAGCCCCTTACACGGACAGATCGCCTTCACGGAGGCCTCTCCTCACTTCTTGCTGCTGAGCCTCAGGCTGTGCACTAAAACGAAAGCCGTGTCTGCCGTACAACACTCCCCGTTCAGCGTAGTTTCAGTTGCAAATCGTGCCCCTTTACGGCAATGCTCATAGGCTTGCAGTGCGGGGCTGCACCCGGACTCTGCCCCGGCCCAGCCGGGGCGGGCCACTCCCGCCCAGCCCAGCTCGGCCCAGCGGAGCGGAGCCCCGGCGGCGGCGCGATGGTGGAGGCCTGGTACATGGACGAGTCCCCGGAGGACCAGCGGGCACCCCACCGGCTTCGGCCCAACCTCGCCGTTAGCCTGGAGGAGCTGCGCCGCATCGGCGTGGTCTACCGCAAAGTCAGTGAGCGCGTATGGCGGTGGCGGGGCCGCACGGGCCTGGCCGCCTGGAAGGCCCGGCGCTGGGGGGGCCTCGGGTGGCCTGGAGGAGGCAGTGCCTTAGGCCTGCCCCAACTCCCGCCCGACTGGGGGAGCAGCGACGGCAGCTGGTGGGACAGAGCCAGGGCGGTGCTCGGCCGCGGAGAGTGGCAGCCGGTACCGGCAGGGTCCGTGCAGACGGCGCTGCCCACGCCGGGAAAGGGCAGGCGGTAGGCGGAGCCCAGCAGTGTCTGTGAGGGGATAGAGGGGGCGATACTCGGTGCAGGTACCTCTGCCGAAGCTGGCACAGCTTGTGTACCCATGGCGGCTAACTCGGCTTCACCTGACGCTCCTGAGGGCTCGGGGTTTTCCACGTCAGTGCCCTGCATTGTGCCATGTGTCTGAATGCCCGCTCCCCTCCTTTTTTCCCTTGCCTATTTTTCAGTTGGATGCTGATAACTATGAGACTGATCCATGTCTGAAAGAGATCCGGAGAGCAGAAAACTATTCTTGGATGGATATAATAACCATACACAAAGACAAGCTTCCAAACTATGAGGAAAAGGTACGCAAGTCTTCACGTTCGGTGGGGATTTGCGCCCTGCCGCCTGCCGCTAGAGTGTGCAGCCGGCTTCTTCACACCTGCACAACGCTGAGCAGGGGCACAGGGTGAGGTTTCCAGGTGTCAAACACATCCTGTGCTGAAGTCCTTAACGTTAAAAAAGCAGTGCTGGTCTGATTTAAGCAATACCAGAGGGCTTTTCCTTCTGTAGATTGCCTTCAAAGGTTTTAAGGATAGTTTCCCTCACTGTGTCGTTATGAAACTTAGATTCCTACTTGCAGAGCCCTGCCAGTGTTGGCCTGTCCTCAGAGAGCCTCCCAGGGTGAAGGCAGGTGGTTGCCAGCTGGGCATGGGCTTTGAAGGCTCACACATCCTAATGGCTGCTTGCAAAACGTGTCTTTTCAAAGTGAATGTTAACCATATGGAATCAGAGGGATGCATTCCCTGTACAAGAAGATTTTTTTACCTTGAGAAGCTGGTACCTTGGCTGCTTCTCGACAGTTGAATGCCAATGGTGCCAGGCTCTTGGATGAGCCTCCTAGAAGGAGCTTTCTCCTCCCAGCCTCTGGGTGCTGGCGTGCTGCTCTGACCTGAGGACAGCAACCCAGTGTCAATTCTATAGTTTCATTATATTTCCATTTACCAGTTTGTTTTAAGTTTGGTTTAAAATTGATGTCAGAATGATTAGGTAGTAACTCAGGCTGCCTGGGCAGGCTCTAGCTGACACAAAATGAGCCATTACTGACAGGTTGTATGGACTTCTGCTCCTCTTGCAGCGCTGTATTGGTACTGGCTCAGGGACACTGGCACTAGTGTGGCTAAACAGCATCCAGACCTGAGCAGGTGATGGTATCTGGTGATCGCACTAACCTGCTCGGGTCTCTGTTAATTAAATGTTTAAAGTACGGTTTTGTTCAATACTGTGAAATGTACAAAGAATTCACCATTCCAGATACAAAGAATTCATCATTCCAGAAAAAAACAGAACGTTGCTGCTGTCACCCGGGGGGGAGAGAGCCCGGAGCTGGGGCTTGCTGTGTGGGGGCAGGCATGACACGCTGCTTACATCAGATTGCTGTAGGTGGCCAAGTTTGGCAATAACTGCATTTTCACACACTGTGTAGTAGCTTGTGTGGCTGATTCAGCCCTACACCAGTGTAAAAGAGGGGGGATAACCTGTAACTCTGTTTTGGTTTTGCATTTTGGGGAAAAAAAGGCACAAAATGATAAAAATGAACAACTGTGAGGACCAAATCCTGCAGTGGGAAACTCTACCCGTCTCTCTCTCTCAAACGGATGCAAGCTTTACTGTTATTCAGCAACTGCTTATGTGCAGCTATAGCTGCTGTTTCTTGTCAGACAAATTCCTGTCTTCCAAAGGGAATGTAGCACCTTGCTTAGAAGTGTCCTGAGGCGGAGTCTGGCTGGCTGGATTCGCTCTTTTAACCATTATGGTCTCATCTGTTAATCACTGTGCAGTTACTCTTTGAAAGCCTTTGTCTGCTCTGTTACATGTTTCTGTCAGATTTCTTTGCAGTTTTTCTGTGTTCAGCAGTTTTAAGAGACTTGCTATTCCTAGATAAAAACATTTTATGAAGAGCATTTACACCTAGATGATGAAATTCGCTACGTCTTAGACGGATCTGGCTACTTTGATGTTCGAGACAAGGATGACAAATGGATCCGGATTTCCATGGAGAAGGGAGACATGATAACCCTCCCTGCTGGCATATATCACCGATTTACACTGGATGAGAACGTATGTTGTTATAGATTACTGTAAATTTTGATGACAAATCATGTGAGTAGATACCACATTAGTAACTACATGCCCTGAGACTTGCAGTTCATTAGCAAAACATATTAAATATGAAGTAGGAATATGAAAAATACTAAATAATTCACAGCATCTGAACCTTTCATCTCCAGATCAGAAATCCAGCTTCCTCTCGTCAGCTGTAACTGCAAGTCATTGCCACGTGATATCCGTAGCATACCTTATGTGACAGTAGCGTGAGAGCCAAACCTATGGCTGTCCCTCTCCCAGTTGCCCCTGCTGTCAGTTAAGGTGGAGATGGTGTAGATAGATCCTTCTGTGTTGCCTTGTGTATATTCACGAAGATAGACAGAGTATATCTGTGTCCAGCAGTGGTGTTTTGATAAGTGCTAAATTCACCTTCAGGGGAAGAAGGATTTAAGTGTCCACTACTTGCAGCTAACATGTGCCAGACTGGATGCTGGCTTCACAGGAGGTGACCTGCTTTCAGAGGGTATTTTTGGCAATGGGACTGTGAGATTGGCACATGGAGTCCTGATCTGTGTGTTTGTCCCTGCGGGCTCCTACAAATATGTTTGTAACTGCAGCTTTATCCCTGGAAAATGTGTGCTGTCTCCTGTGTGGTGAAATGCCATCTCTGGCATCATCTTGAGAGTGGTATAATTTTGAATCAGCCGTCCAGACAGCAGTTATCATATACGTAAAAAAGGGAGAAGCTGCTTTGGTGAAAACCTGACTTTTCCTGTCTGCGTTTTCTGCTCCGCAGTGAATCAGCTACAATTGCTAGTTTAAGGCTTCTCCTTTATGTAGACAAAATGCCAGGGGTTATGGATTGAATGCAGAAGTCTTAAATGTTTGTCCGCTTCAGGAAATTCAGTCCAGAACTGGCTTCAAAGTAAATTCTTCAGGTGCTACTAGACCCTTGCTATTTTGCAGCTATGTTCTTTAGGTACCTAACTTTATTCTTGACATTGCTGAGCACCTGGGTGCAAGATAAGTGCTTAGCAGTGTTTACGAAGTAGGTAGGGTCTAAATCTGTAGCGTAGTGGACAGGAGAGGAGAGTTCCCCATAACTCAGTGATTGGAGTGCTTCTATAGGACATAAAATCCCATTTTCTGCTGCCACAGCTGTACCTTGCACCTGGCATAATTTTGGTTAGCTGGTGGCAGGGGCCGTTGCTTTTCCTGTTAGAATCTGGAGACTTTTCACTTCCTGAAGCATTATTTTTTGGCTTGTTTATGCACTCCCCATTCAGCTTTTAGGGCTCTCATTTTGAAGCTTCTGGTATTCCTCCAAAGCATTGAGTAGCCATCTTGGGTATTCTGATTGCTGTTGTTTAACTAAGCAAGTAGGATTTAGATGCTGCATTGCTCAATATTGTGGATCCAGTGCAAAAGGTTTGCATAAGACAGCAGTTTTAGGTTGGTTTTTTCTTTTGAAACAGGGAGAAATAGCATCTCTGCCTGACCTGGAGGCACATGTTGTGACATAGAGTTTGCACTGCATAGGTGCAAAATCTCCCAGGGCAGTAGATGGGAGCAGGAACAGCACTGGAGTGCTGTAGTTTTGTGAAACATGTGAAGCTTTCAGTCCATCTTGAGGTGGTTTCAGTAATTTCTATAGAATTGCAAATGAAACATTAACTTCAGAATGAAGATCCCATGGAAAGGAACTCTTAAAGTACTTCTTTTTCTTTGACAGAACTACATCAAGGCGATGAGGCTGTTCGTTGGAGAACCTGTCTGGACGCCATACAACAGGCCAGCTGATGATTTACCTGCTCGGAAACAGTATATGAAGTTTTTGGCTGAAGAAACACAGTAACAGTGTCTGAGACCTGACAGGTGGAACAGCCTGAAGCCCTGTCAGAGTAAATGTGGCTGGTGGCTCTTCACTGATTAGATGATTTCTTCTACTTACGTATACAATTGGAATCACAGAATTACAGAAAATAATCAGATTGAAAGGTCATTTGGAGGTTATCAAGTCCAACCCCCTGTGAAGTACCAGGCCAACTTTAAAGCTAGACCAAGCTAAAGACCATGAGGTTTGGAAACCTCCAGTGATGGAGATTCCACAGCCTGTCTGGGTGCTCATTCCACTGTGTAGCTGCTCTTGTGAGCAAGCATTTGTCCTTTGTGGCCACCCTGGTTGCAGTTTGCAGCTGTTGTGTCTGGCTCTTTCGTGGAATGCTTGAGAAGAGTGTGACTCTTGTCTTCTCCACAGTCCCTTCTCCAGTGGGAAACGAGTTAGGTTTCCTCTGACTGCTCTTCTCCAGGCGAGATAAACCAGCATCCTTAGCTGGCCATTTTTCTGTTAAGGAAGTTGTTCCAACACATTTTGCCCTAGCTTTAACTACAAAGGAATATAATTTGTAACCACCTGACAGTTAGACTTGAACCACTGACCATTTTGAGCCTGATGGTCCAGATTATTTTCATTCACCTAGCAGTTTATACCCTCACTCTGGCCACAAGGCTTCTGCGGGACACACTGTAGGAAGCCTTGCTGTGGTCAAGGTGAATGACACCTGCTGCTTCCCTTCTGCCACAGCACCAGCCATTGCCTCTCAGGTGGCAGTCAGGATGTGCAGCAGAATGTGGCAGCAGAATGTGCCCTTGGTAAATTGGCACTGGCTGGCTGCTCCCCATCACCTGCTGTTTCATGTACCTGGAACAGCTTCTGTAACAACTTATACAGTAATTTCCTGGGGACTGAAGTGAGGCCATCCAGCCTATAGTTCCACAGATCTTTCTTCCCTTTTGAAGATGGCTGTATCATTTGCCTTCTTCCACCCAAAAAGGTTTTCCTGATCTCTGTGACCTTTCAAGGGTGCCGGTGGCCTCAGTGACATTAGCTAGTTGCATTTACACTTGCTCAAGAATCTATTTTCTAACCTTTTCTTTTTTTTTGTTTTCCTTGATATCTGTGGCAGGTAGAATTGGGAGAGGTGGGCTACATTAATATTCATTCTGCTCTGAATCCATGCTAATGAACCATGTAGGATTCTGGTTTTAATTAAAGAAAATAAAGCCTGCTTCATTCTTGTCTAAAAATGTTCATAAGAGACATTTGCATAATCGGCATTTTCGTATGCAGCTTCCCAAGTTCTGCCCTGGTACATAAAGCTGTGGCTTTCTCTCAGCACAATGTAGCAATTGGCTCTTGTGTGTTTTTAATAAAATTACTTTGACTTGGATATGGGGTTTTTTGCTTGTATGGGTTTGGGTTTGGGTTGTTTGGTTGGTTAGTTTTTTCTTGTGCTGACATGAAGGACACATTAAACAACAGTGAAACTGTAATTCCTAATCAGCTTTTATTCCTTGTGCTGCTACTGACTTGTTCTGTAACATGGGACAAATCACTCACTATGTGCCTCAGTTTCTTTAGCTGTAAGATGAAGAAGGGTAGACTTAGACACGCTGGACTGGTTCTCAGTAAATGCCATGCGGTCACATAGGACGTGTAGCTCCTGTGCAAGGGGCACTGAAGCATTTTGGTGTGAATTTGCTCTTTACAGTGATGAATTACTTTATAATGACAAAGTATTGCTTGCACCAGCTCTCCATGGGTGATGGGGGCACAGGCTCTGTGCTGGCCGCAGCCTGTGTGCCCATTTCAGCCAGATACAACACAAGCTCCTGCCTTGCAGTTTCCTGAATAAACATGGTTCTAGAATGAACTTGAAACTTGGGCTTACGTGAATTTTCCTAATGTAGCAGACATTAGGAAATAGGGTAGAAAACTGAATTGTCTCATTGTTCCTCCCTAGGGGTGTGCGCACAGCCAGGCTTCAGCAGGCGACAATGTTTTCTCACTTAGTGTCAGTGTTACTTTTAACCAGTGTTTCTAAAAACAAAGTTGCAATTTTGAGGAGAAATTATACTAGTTTTTTATCTTTAAAGTTGGAAAAGGCGGATAAAAAAGGCACGTTTCATGCCTGAGGGTCTTAGGTGGCGAGCTGGGTGAGCCGCAGTGACACAGCTGCCCTTCATCCTGCCAGTGGAGGCTCAATTTGTGGAACAGGGGGCAGGCACAATCCATGCCTGAAAAATGCAGCCTGTGCTGGTTTTTGCGCTGCGATAAGCCTGGCTGAAGTATCAGTGTTGCTAGCAAATACGGCATTTGACTATAGTCAGCCACACATCAGGTGGGCTTGCACAGGCGCTGCGCTGTATCCTGTGCCTCATCGGTTCAGGGATTTGTGTGCCAGTTGTCTGGAAGGAGCACTTGAGTGTCCTGTTGCGCAGCACACTGCAGCATCCTGGTCCCAGGATAAACTGTGAGGATTTTTCAAGGTACAGCCACAGGAATAAATGACAGTTACTGCCTGCAGCAAGTTTTATTCCTTTGACTTATATGCCACAGAAAATTGTGTTTTCGAATGTAAAGTACAATGACTGCTTCCTCCTGGTGCTGGTATCAGTCCCTGGTATCCAATCTAATTCATCTTCCTCCTGCTTTTCGTTGTTTGGTTTTTTTTTAACAGAAGTCAGCATGACACTGTTCATTCCTCCTGTGGGCCTTTCAATTTTGTTCTCTCTCTCTGCAAAAGGAGAAGTGGAAGCAGTAATGTGGGCTCTCAGGAACCCCTGTTTACAGCACAGCCAGCCCATAACAGACTGAAGGGCGACTGGGACAAGAGAGCAGGTAACACACTCTCCTCAAGAGAGATTTGCAGTTTGGAGGCAGTGATGAGGGATGGACAGTAAAGTGGCTGCTCACAGCAATTGCTTTCAGCAGCTTGCTGATGTAGGATGTGACCTGGGAAGCAGGACTGAGCCACCTTGTTTTGTTGCCTCTCTGGAGGAATATATACACCAGGTACAGCTCCCATCTCCTGGCTGTCAAGGATAACACATGATCACCCTGCTGAGGATCGTTCATCATTTTCACAGCACAATGCATTCTGCTGCAGGGAGGTGGTGAGGGCTGTGGGGGTCTTGCTGTCAATGCTTTTGAGTCCGTGCCCTTTAGTGCTATAAGTGTCTTTGAAAGGGTGAAAGCTTTGCTCTCTGAAGGTGGGTTTTTTTTTTGTCAGCCAGGAAAAAAGCAATTTGGGGCTGGTATAAAGATTCCACACCTGTGAAGAGATTACATGGGAGATTACACTGAGAGGAAACAGCTGGGCAGAAAAAAGCATTAATATTAATAGAAAATGCTCCAGAGAGCGGAGAGAAGGGAGGGAGAACATGCCGTTCCTGCAGATGAAAAACACAGTTTATTTTCATGGTGATTTTATGTGTTTGGGTTTTTCTTTTCTTTTTTTTCCCCACATATTGAAAAGTGCAAAGTGAAATGGATTTTTGGTCCAAACCCGTGAGTGTTTTACTGCAGCTAGTGGAAAATCTTGGTGCATTGATGTAGCATGAAAATTTATGTAAGAGGTTCCAGCAATATCGTGTTGGCAGCATTAACTCTGGCAAGGGGAATATTTCAACACCTCCAGGATTAGAGATTAAAAAAAAATGGTAGGAGAAATGGTACTGAATTGAGGGGTTTGAAGACAGCTTTTTGGTACCTATGTATTATTTTTCACTTTAATCCAGGCTTTTCCCATGTGCCATATATACCAATTTCTCATGACCATGTTGAGAGAGCTTTTCCGTGAATGGACTCAAGGCAAACTGTGGATGGGCTTTGGGATTTTTAATAAATTAGGTGGGTAAACATGTAGCTGCAAGGTCTCTGATGCTGCCCTCCCTTGTTATATGTCCTGGGGCAAGTGTCTTTGGATGGATATATTGATGCAAAGGCATTTCACAGCCAGTTGGCAGGTAACTACCAGGCAGTAACCACTATCCACACCAGGCACTTAGGGGTGCCTACAAAGGGGTGAAGGGAAATGCTGCTGTGAGGGGTGTCTCACCCCAGGCTGTCCAAATCAGGGGCTGTGCTGCTTCCCAGCAGCGGCAGGAGCTGGCAGCTGCCCTGTCCTGGTTGCTGAGCTTGACAAATACAAGATCTTCATGCACTCAGAGCATTGGGTCCCACTGGCAGAACAGGCACTCGCCTGCCTGGTTCCTGACCCCAAGATCTGGCTTGAATCTAGGAGCTTATGAGAAGAGAGAGTTTTCTGACAAAGGCCATAATTTAATATCAGCTGGCAGACACCTTTGCGCATAAAGACTGAGGTGGCATCTGAGCACTGCTTTGAAGAATATCCCTAGTAGCCAAATAATGGATTTAGATATCTGGCCAGGCAGAGGCTGTGGGCCTGACCTGTGCTGTGCTTGAAAATTACATCATCGGTTTGGGAGTCTTCCCTGTGAAAATGATAGAGATTCTCAGATTCTCTCCCCTCTTCCCAAAATAATGTCACTGCCAGTTGTCTGCTATCTCCTGAAGCCAAATAAAGTTATCAACTCATTGTGGGATGAATCACTGTTACAATTTAAATGTTTCTGTCTCAGAGATACAGATTTGATCTGATTTGCTGCATTCATTGTGATTTTACAGCTTGATTCCCAAAACATTTTGGGTGTTTGGAAAAAGGTGCTCTGCTATACCTGCAACTTGAAAAACCTACTTTTCATGAGCCACTAGCTCGTGTTTTCTAATAACTGTATAAACACACAGATAAGACAGGGAAGCAGGACTCCAAACCCCCAGATTCCTGGGGAAAGACCCAGCAGTCAGAGGGCTGTGGATCTCTCTTAATGCTGGCTTCCCCTGCTGCAGTTCTCTCTGGGATTCCTGTGCTAATTTTTAAAAGTGCCCCTTCATTTCTTCATTGCTTCTGTGCTGCTTCTCAGGGTACCGACCAATCACTGTTGTGCCTGTCAATGAGCTGCACTGGCTGGTAGAAAATTGGGCTAGGTATGCTCCAGGACTGCCTTTGTTCGCAGACATGGCCTTGAGCAGCCAAACCAAGCTCTGGGTTCTGGTTTCCCCTGTGATCACAGGCATTTGAGCCTGGAGAATGTGATTTGGGTCCACCCTCAGGCTCCTTTTCTTTTTTTTCCCAGGTGATTCAGGCAACTTAAAGCTGACCCATGGCTATTCATGGAAAGAGCCAAGATGTTCTGGGTGATGCCGTGACAAGGGACACCGAGTGGTGGCCAGGTTATGCATGGGCTGCAGAGGCTGGGGCTCAGTAGTTCTGCCGCCTGCCACTGGAGTGTGTGCCACCACCTGAAGTAGTTGCTCACACCTTGCACTGGATTCTTTACTAAACGGCTCTAGTAATTCTGCTCTGCATCCTTCCACTTCAATATTTGCAGTTTAGAACTGACAGTTTTGACATTTCTTCAAAGCCAGAGAGGAACCTTCTCCCTCTTTCCTTCCTTCCCTGTCTCAGAGAAACAACATCCAATCTTTTGTCTCTTTGTGGGTTAATTACAAGCCATTGTTGCTGGCTTTCAGATGGATTCATTTTAGTGACTCTCATACATAAAGCATCTGCAAATGGCTGTCCAAATCTAGGATAGGATCAGGTGTTGATCCAGAACAGCTTGGGAAGGTGGCACCTGGATGCTGGGATTGTGACCATCTCACACACCCTTTGAAGATGAGAATCTCTACATTTGTAATTCTGAAGCTGACTGAGAGAACTAAGTGGGAAAGCAGCTTTCTCACTTTCCACTACTGCTGCCTCAAAGTTAATGCTGGAGCTTGTTTGCATTCGGTGCTACTGAGCTGCTGCTCAAATGCTAAAAACTCTGCGCAGGTTCCTACATTGTGAAGTACCTCACTGGTAAAACACATTTTTCCTCAATGTTTTATTAAGTGGTTAGTAAGCAGGGTGGGGCAGGGGTGGATGGCCAGGTTCCTTACAACTTGTATTATAGGTATGGGCTAATGGATAAACCCCACCTTGTTGTAACATCTCTGGTTTCTCTGGCCTCTGCCCAGGACAGCAGCAATCTAAGCTGCTACTTGAGCCACCTCAGAGAGGCTGACTCCGGCTGCTGTTGTTCTACTTATGTGGAATATATTTAAACCTGTATTTGATGCTTCGGGCCTGTTTTCAAACATTTCTTGATTGCAAGTTTAAGCAGAGAGGGGATGTATGTTTCTCACCAGTGAAATACAACAGGAGACAGGAGTACCACACAACTTGCAATCTCCATTTGGATGGCTGCAATGCATGTGGTGGATTAAGCGCATCACCTGGCACGCAAGTAAGACAACGTAACTTAGCTATGGAGGCAGACTGTACCCCTTATTCCCCTCTCCAGTTTGATTTGTAAAACACCTGCAGCAAAGGCTTTGGAGAAGGATTGCCTGTCTACCACCTCCTAGGTCACTGCAGTGCTGCAAACCTGGCAGCTGATCCAGGCAGGGGGTAATTCCCAGCACATCCCTGGGTTGAAGACTTCATCCTCAGGATGAAGATGAATCTGCAGAGGGTGTCTGCTGGCATGGTGAGTTTCTGCACCGGGTCAGGGAGCTCACCCAGATCTTGCTGACAAGAAGGACAGGGTAGGAGGAGGAGCGATCATTTCCAGGACACTAGCTGAGGTCCAGTGTGGAGTCTCAGGCACGTCTGCACATGCCTCCTGGGGAACATTTAACAGGTCCAGCCCAAAAACTGAGGCACTGGGAAAATGTAAATGACCAGCTGGTGAGGGGATGCCATTATCACCTGAACAGCAGTTGAGTACTAGAAATGGCAGATAGCTGCTGAAGCCCTTTTGAGGATCAGGGTCTCTGTGCATAATGTAATTATCTGAATGTCTGAAGTACAGCTTCTTTGCTTCTCTTTTAATAGAAGAGGAAATTTAAATGCAAAACTTCTGTTAAGGCACATTAAGCTTTAAGACTTGAATACAACAATCAGCTCATTCAGGCTATACTTCCACAGCTTTTCTCACTTAGCCAGATGACACATGCATGCTGTGTTTCAGAACTGAGCTCTGCCCTCATTTACACCAGGAACCCTCATTAAATTCAGCTGAATTCATTGAATTTAACAGGATTGCCTGGTGTAATTAATGTTTTGAGGACAAATTTTGTCCTTAGCTTTAATGCTTTAACACTATATACAGCATTCAGATGTGCAACTGGCTGAATATAGGGAAGTCAAACACTTAACTTGTACGTATGTTAAATCCAAACCATAAAGTGACACTGACACCTCTTTCTTGCGTTTTATAAACAGTTAACAATTTGCATACATCCAGCAGTGATAATATGCCTTTGCATTTAAATTTTAATTATTCTGCAAGTCTACCAGGATGTCACTTGTTTAATGGCTCACTGAGCTTAGAGGTCACCCAGTCCAAGTCTCCTTTGAGGGCGTTTTCATCCAAGTAAAAGCTTCTACTAACAGGAGCATAGTAAACATGCTGAAGTGAGACCTATGCAGTAATATGTATGAATTAGAATTCAGAGAAACTTGGAGAACAGGGGATTATGTTTTCAGTGTTTCTTTTTTAATGGTTATTTGACTGACTGGGATCATACATTTTTATTCTCTGCTGCTCAGAGCACAGGCTGTCATTTACACGTGCAGTGAGTATAAGGTACTACTGAATTCAAAAAGGAAGCATTTTGCTCCTCGATTATAAAGCAGCAAGTGGCTTCAGCTTGAAGCTGGATGATGATGGATCATGCTACTTCCACTCAGAACGGGAAAAGACAAATCAAGCTTCCTGATAGTATAGCAATCTAACACAACACCTGACCTTCAGCTAAGTGCATGGGAATCTCTATTGTACTAATTTACATATCATTGTAAATTTTAACTGGAATCAAAGAATCACAGACAGGTCTGGGTCGGAATGGACCTTAAAGATCATTTAGTTCCAACCCCCCTGCCATGGGCAGGGGCACTTCATGCTACACCAGGCTGCTGCAAGCCCTGTCTAACCTGGCCTTGAACACTGCCAAGGATGGAGCAGCCAGGGGCAACTCCTTGGGGCAACCTGTGCCAGTGCCTCACCACCTTCATAGTAAAGAATTTCTTTCTAGTATCTAATCTAAATCTCTCTTCTGTCAGTTTTAAAGCCATTGTCCCTTGTCCTGTCACCACATGCCCTGGTAAATTGTTCAGTGCTCTGAGAGTCTTTGAAAACAATGGTGGTTACACACCAGGATTTCTTTCTATCTATCTCTCCATGCCCAAGAAGTGACCTTCAGATTACCTGTAATGAGAACAGTACATAACATACCAGATCAGATTAATAGTTGTGACAAACTGAAAACTATTCTGATTTCAACTCAGTCATGACAATGTAAACTTGAGAATTTGTCCAGTTACTGTTAAACCTTGTCATAGCGGTATTCAAAACAAATGTAAAACCTCATAAAGAGCAATGCAGAAGTAACTGCTTTTATTTCACCGTATTTTAGTACTCACTGAAGACATATAAATGGTGTCTAAACCCAACTGAAGTAGGTGGTACAGAATTCATATTTTTGAGTTCAGTAGTGGTACCTTAGAACAAGTCTACCCAAGTGCTGCACAAGTTTTATTCAGATCTAGCTGTGGAAGGTAGAGGCCAAGCCAGTAACAGGAGTACCAACTGGATGAACTTTTTTCAATTGACTGGTATATAACCAGCCATTGTTTCTGTGTACAAGCATGACCTGTAAACCATATATATCCTGTAAAAACGGGACGAATTCTGTGTGTGTATAAGCTGTAGGTTTATGTTTTTCGAGGTTACCGGTGTTCTTAAGGCATTCTCATTTTTTCACACGTCCAGTTTGCAGCAGTTTTCAAATCACCTGGTTTTTTGAAGACAGCTGTTTGACCCCTGTACAGTATCTCCAGTTGGACAAACATAAAACCAAGTTATTAGTTACTTAAAAATATGGGTGGGGGTATTTAAAGACAGTGAGAATTAACTGATGGATGTGGTATAAAAAATGAAATAGAATTGTCCCATGGCGGTGGTTTACGACAAGAAGCTACTCCAATTGTTAAACATTACATTTGTCTCAAAACAATAAAACCCCCCAATGAACAGATGTGTATGTTCATGCACAAGGAACGGAAGTATATGGATTGAATCTACCATATAGCTGAAGGGAGAAATGTGGACAGGGATGTGAAATTCACTGCTACCGCAGCAGTACTGTGATTCCAAAAATGTGTGTTCCAAGGAATGCCAGAATCACTGTATGCTGGTATTGTCCCATCAGCGGTAACTTCCTTCTGTCCTGCTCTGCATCACCCCATTTGCTTCCACTTTGTGTGGCCTAACCCTTAGATACCTCTGCCTCAGTCTCCCCATCCTCTTCCCTGGGAAATGCTTTCTGCACCGTGTTTTCATTTGGTAAGAGGAGGGAAACTGAGCTGAAATGGGCTGCGTATGTGCTCTGCCTAAACAGCAGTGCTCCTTTCCCTGTGAGAAGGATGCCAGAGTGGAGCAGCTATGCCTGTCTGCACAGAGAGGAATCCACAGCCTCTAGGGTAGGTGTGAGGAAGACAGTACAGTAAGAGCTGAAGTACACATGCACAAGTTATGGGGTCCTTAGTACAACCTTGTGGCATCTGCTAGTGACAGTCAAGTGGAGATGTGGGACAGAGAGTGGGAGAGAGGAAATACGTATTGAAGCAAGCATTAGTTTGGGAATAGAGAAATCCTCCACTCCCACTCACAGCTTTCCAGAATGCTTCAATCTGAAAGATCTGAAAGATCACAACACCAAGAAAGTACGGGGAGCCCACTTAGTGTCATTCAGATGATAGCCTCTCATAATGTGGGAAATTCATACTGTGGGGGACTGTGTGACTCCCTCACATGCCATCTGGATGTGGCGTGATGACTATCAAGCAACCTCTGCTCAGAGCAGTGGACATAGAAAGGTGTAATACTCAACAGTCTGATGGGGCTAAATGAGACACATGCAGAGCAGGAGCAAGTGAAAAGAAGTGGTCAGAATTTCATTTCTACAGTACACATACTGATACTCTGTCAATAACTCTTAGTTAATGAAATTAGCTCGTGATTTGCTGATTACTGAAAAACTGTAACAACCATCAAGACAACATAAGGTCAAATTCATTTTTTCGCATAAAAAAGAATCTGGGTAGTTGACTTGTACATAAGACTTATAGGGATGAAGCTGGCTCTGGGTCAACACAAAGTCTTCACAATGATACGACTGTCAGAGACAACAAACTCAGTAGTAATGCCACTGAATACTCATAATTGAATAGATTTTATTTCACATTTACACATTAGCAAGAGTATATACAATTTAAAAAAAATCAGCCTTGCTGGAAAAAATTAGTTGGAAATAATCTACCCTAACTTGAGACACTGAGTATTAAAGCTATCACCCTCTTTGATAGCTACAGCCTCTAAAAGTGCCTGTTTCTTCTGCATACTGCGGGATGACTCCAGTTCATACATTGTTGTCAGGTTGAAGAGAACACTCTCATGTAGGTAATGTTTAGGGTCCTGCTGAACCATTCCTTCCAACTGCCGGAGAGAATCCTTCAGTCTTCCCAGATAAAGAAGACAAACGGCAGCATTGTTATTAGCCTAGAGAAAAAATATATTGTAAACAAATAAATATGTGTGTGTACATGTACATATTTACAAGTGATGAGAGAGAAGGAAAAAAAGTCTGGTGTCTGGAGTTAGAACAGATTTACTATGTGCTAAGAATCACTGTTTTGTGTGCATGTGCATAAGTAACTAAAATACATTCTCAATCATACAATCCAATCCTTTTCTTCTGCTTGTTCTCAAGATTTATCCTGTGCCAGAAGGACCTACTGACTTTTAAGAGTTCAAAACTCTAAAAAACAGAGTCTAAAATGCAATATAAATAGGACAGGACATTAGTCAGTTAATTCTGAAAGTCAAATGAAATGGATTTCAGGCACTGCATGAGCTTCTGCACACTGTCATCTTCATATTTTTTTTTAATGACTTCACTATATCTTCACAAGTGGGTTTTTTTTTCTCTCTGGCTTACACACAGGAAGGAATTATCCTATCACAAAGGCATCTACAACTGACTTCTAGTAAATTCAGCAGATAGGGCAGTCTAAACACATCATAAATGACCAAGTCAGGCTCCATTTTCTCTTCTACACAAAATAGGTTTTATGAGTTACCAAAAGATTCCAACAATACAGTCATAGAAGGTCTTTAGCAGCAGAAACATTGCCACTTTCTGAAAGCTGCAGATAACGGAAGAACACAGGCTTTAAAAAACCCCACGTTTTCTCTTCCTTTAGGAAACCTTACTGCTCTTGTGCGAGTTACAACAGGTACTGTTTTACAGCCTGTAAAATGATGCAATTCAAGCGCTGTCTAAACTCAGTCCCCTCAGTCTTTAAAGGGCCTTGAACCAGGCTACTGGGGGTAAGCTGTCTCACTTCTTAGGAACTCTATTCCATGACCATGCACTGAAAGCTGCCAAATGTAGAAAACCCAGGACTAAATAAAAAGCTCTTCTTTGATCTCTTCTTGTGATGGGAATCCAAGGCTCTGATACGCAATGTGTTAAAAATACCATGTTTAAAATTACAGTATCCCTTCA
This sequence comes from Coracopsis vasa, assembly GCA_026283785.1. Lineage (NCBI taxonomy): Eukaryota > Metazoa > Chordata > Aves > Psittaciformes > Psittacidae > Coracopsis > Coracopsis vasa. The sequence continues at coordinate 3,654 of JANHGB010045439.1, read as the reverse complement.
ATGTTGTGTGAAATCAAGTTAACAGGATATACGTTGGCAGCTGCCACTTCGTTTCCTGACATGCATGTCTATGCTAAAAACAGCGAATGCAAAAAGAAGTGCTTTTGTGAAGATCTCACTAAACCTAATGCCTCCTGATCTTTACATGCATGTCTAAGTATTCATGCTCTTCATATAGATTGGTTCTTCATTTCCTATCCCCTTTGTATCTTATGTATACTAAAAACCCTTTGGCACACATGCCACATCCAATTTTTCTATAAAGCTCTGAGCATACTCTGGGTACTAATTAAATCCACACATAAAGCATTACGAGAATAACTGAGGTGTTCATTATAAATGTAGCAATTTGGAGATTTACCACAGCATTTGATGAGTCGATCTTTAAAATTTCTGTGAAAAATCGATGAGCTTCTGCAAAATTATTCTGACCAAGGTGGAGAAAGGCTCTGGAAAGTAAGCGACATACACATGAGTCCTCCTCAGAAACCCAAGGTGATAATCTATTTTAAAAAGAACGGACACCAGTTTTTATTTTCCTTCTTACAGACGTGAGAGTTTCTGACATTTGCTCTTCACGGTATAATTGTAACCAGCAAGGAGACACTGATTTACAGACAAATGGAATGACAATTTGGATCATTAGGCTATTATATATTCTGCCTACCAAAGCAACTGTCTTCACTGTGTTTTTATTAATTTAAATGCAGATACTCTCTTCCTGGAATTATTTCTCTTCATGAAATCAGCCACACTATGTAATTTTCAGAGCACTTTCGAATAGTGTTTTCCAAACATATTAAGCCAATGTGCTAACCATTACAAACTGGATCCCACATCATGCAGCTTGATTTACTACAATGTATTCCAATATTTGAAACTACCAGGCAGTAATTTTACCAGCAGATCTGACTGTAGGATAAGGACTCAAAATAGCTTCTCCTCTCCTAAAAGTTATTTATGCAAATGTATATTGAAAAAGCAGAGTGAAAATATGCAACGCCTGAAAGAATGAGAAAAAGCTTTGTAAAATCAACTGAAGGATCACAATTTCAATCCAGGATAATATGCCTGTACCAAGTGATACAGATCTCCTGGGTCTAAATGCCATTCAGTCTCACTTATGACAGATGTAGTTACATAAAAGAGAGAAAAGGAACAGGACTGTCTCAAGGGTAGTTTAATGTTCACAATGCATACTTTGCAAAACTGTACTTTAAATTTTCATTTAGCTATTATCTACCTGTTCATTAAAACCATAATTTGGCTCTGTAGTCCGTCCAATTTGTGAGTCACTTTCTCAACGTCTTGAAAATACTTTTCTGCAGTTTTTATGTCTCCGATCTAGACAGTAAAATCACAAGAAAGTTACCACAATAAGAGGAAAAGAGATCCAGCCTGATTATATCTTTTACAAAACATAAGAACGAGAAAACATATCAAGGTCCATTATATAGTTGTCTGGCACCAAGCTGATTGGCTAACATCTGCTTCCAAACAAGGTATCTGAAGAACCACATTAAGGTCATGGAAAAAGAACACCAGAAGTTTTATTTGAGGCAGTGTTTCTCAGCTGTGGTTGTGGAGCACTCATGGACTGTATGTCAGGGGTGCCCCACTTCCTCATTTAGCTCTTTTGTTGTAATTGACTCCAGAGTTCCTAAAATTAGCTGAAAATGAGAAAAGGTCAAAATTACTTCCAGGGGGAATGGGTGTTACTTTGCAGGAAGTGAAGACAGACCCTGCCCACAGGCAGAAGCTGTCAACAAGGCAAGAGAACTGGAATACAGTAGCCTGGTAGCTGGTGTAGGACCCATACTCAGTTAACCCACAACTTACAGGTCATAGTGACATGGTTTAGTGTGAAGTGTCCGTGCCCATGGCAGGGGGGTTGGAACTAGATGATCTTAAGGTCATTTCCAACCCTAACTATCCTATGATTCTATAGCCAGGGACCACAGGATGACCTCAGAGCATCACACTAAAACATGTCACAAAACAACCCCAATGCAATGGGCCACTGGGGGTACTGGGAAGACAGCCCATTTGCAGATTAAAAAATACTGGAGTGTGCATTATGCAGGCTGAAGGGATGAGGGATCTGAAAATTGGCATAAAAGAGGAACAGATTTTATGGGGAACAGCGAAGGGGATTCCAAGAAAGCAAGGGATATTTTGCCTAAGGGTATGTCACATACATTGCCATTGGAGATGAAAAAGCCCCCAGCACAAACATGTGAAGAAGGCCTTTTGGTAAATAAGTTAGCAATGTGTTTCATAGAAGGATATACTCCAACTTTTGGTGTGGTTTCACAATGCAGTGCCTAATTTCAGGCTGGAGAGATGGAAAGAGAAGAAAACTTACTACTGGGTAAAATAAATCTATCAAAAGAAGTAAAACTAATCTAGTTCAGGAGCATAAAGCCATGGAAACCAGGCAGCCCTCAGTGGGGAGATTCAAGGGGTTCTTAAGTGAACACCTATTTAAGAACAGGACTTTACCAAAAACATTTGTGACAAATGTGTTAAAGTGTCCTTAATGCTCTCAGATGGTGAATTCCAGCCTCCCTAGGAAACTTATTCCAGAGTTGTTAAATTACCTCAGTATTGAAAAAATACACCCTAAGTCTACCTTGTTTCATTTTTTACCTCAACTTCTTGTCCCATCCATAGTGGTTCAGGGATAACAGTCCAAGTCCTCTTTTTTAACAGTCTCTTACATACCTGAAATTTTTTACTGCACTTTCTCCTATGTTTTTAATTCTAGAATGAGAATCAATTTTCAGTTTCTGACAGTTAATGCTTTCTGGATTCCCTCATCATTCTTCAGGTTCTCTGAACTCTTTCCTGTTACTTCACATCCTCCCAAATGCCCGCGGAAGGGGTCATGACACTCCAACTGATCTCTTACCACCAGTGAGAATGGAAGAATTACTTTACGTTTCACATTTGAATATGAAGTTTGCTTTTATGCCACAGTATTCTGGAGTCTGGTTTGTTTACTCATGTGTAATTTGCTTACCCTTAGGCTGATTCCTTTCCACAGAACAGTGCCTTCTTGTTGTTTCCTGTTTTGTATTTGTGTATTGCTTCCAGTCTTTGGTAGTATTTTGCCTTTGCTATTTGAATCACAGCCAATTTAACATTTCAGTTTCTCAACTTGTCAAGATTAATTTGCATTCTGATCCTGCCCTTCATAGTGTCTGCACCACTTGTACATTTTACAAGCATGCTTCTAATTTCATCATATGAGCACCTAACCAAAAATACAGACACTGCAATCCCTAAAGAGAACCTTGTGGAAAAGATCATGTAGCAAGTCCTTCTAGTCTACCAGTAAATGACTCCAAGAACTTTTCAGACACAGCAAACATCCATCTTAAGGTTTCATCTAGATTTCTTCCCAATTTGCTTATGTAGCATAGCAGCAATGATTGCACTCAAAGATTCTTGCAGACCCTTGTCCACATGGGGGACTTCAACCATCCTGGTATCTGCTGGAGGGATGGTAGGGCCCAGCACAAGCAATCCAGAAGGTTCCTCGATTGTGTGGAAGACAACTTCCTTCTGCAGGTAATAAGAGAAACTGACAAGGAGAGGTGCCACGCCTGACCTCATGCTCACCAACAGGGAGGGCTGGCTGGAAATGTGACA
>JANHGB010045437.1:21285-36094 GCA_026283785.1 Coracopsis vasa | reverse complement strand
TAAAAGTAAAAGGATTCCTTCAAATTTCTTTCTAAAGAAGAAGCTGCCAAAGTTCTTCTAAGGTTAACACTCGAACTGAAAATGTTTTTCACACTGGTATTTTAATTGCCAACTACTGCACAACCAAACATAAATATTTAACACAACAATGTTTTAAACCTAATGAAAGACATGAAAAATATTTGTAAAAACACTTTGCTTCCTTCTGTATAATAATATACTCCTTAAAAACTAATGCTATCAAATAGATACGAAGGAATGCAAAACAACAGGGCAGAATGCAGAGTCAGACAGAATTCAAAGTCATCTGAGTATCCTGAATGCTACATGTAGTATATGTGTTTACATGGCATGAATTCTAGGTAAAGTAAAAGAGATGGAAGTTATTTTTCTGAATTCTTAATTCACATATAATACCTTTTTTAATTATGGTATAAAAGTTTTCATTGGGTCAATTTTCGTAGGTAAAAATTACCATCATGTAATTCAAACACAAACAGCTATTCTAACAGGAATAATGTCAGTAGGTATAATGTAAGGAATTGCTGAGAAGCATTTTTACTTCATTTCTACTTTACATTTTTGATTTGCCTAGATCTCTTGTAAAATCTTGAGGCTTTTCTCTCCTTTATTAGCAAAACAATTGCCTCCCCCTGCAATTCCAAAAGGGCAATGTGTTCAAGTTCAGCTCCTCTGGGACATCAGGACCAGCTTCATTTACCTTTGTTCTGTAGGTGGTTTATTTACCAGATGATTCCCCTACTGACAGTTCAGCTGCTTTGAAAAGTAGCTGATATTACACAGTTGCAGGGATCTGGATTTTTGGTTCCTTGGGACTGATACCTCTCCGCATCTGACTCCCCAAGATTTTTGAGCCAGAGGACACATTTCATCTGACCAAAAAGATTTTATGGGTTAGTTTAATTTAGTTACTAACTCTAAAACTCATTTCTGGGTTGGCTGTAGTGGTACATCAGGCAGCATGAGCATTTACACAAATACCTCCTAAGTATCTGCTGCAGACTCTGCTGAGGGGAAAGGAAAGGAGTTTGATTTATTTAAATCCTGCATAAACAAATACTTTTAATGCTCATGAGGAATTTTAAAATTCATCATTTATGACCCAAAAGGTATCCCCAAAAAGATCATGCTGACCTCCTACTACCTACACTCAAAGGAACATAATCTCCCCCATATCAATATCCATGTTTAAAAGGTTTATACAAAAATACAGATCTCCGAGTTACTTTAAGAAATAAGTCTTTGAATAAATCATTAACTGAACTTCAAAACCAATTCCTTCTTGGTTTTGGGCAACATATTTTGAGAGATGCCATTTACAGTGGTAATTACTGACAGCAGAAATCTGGAGTTTTCCATTTTCTGTCATGTTCCTCAGGAAATTGAATTAAAACTTTACATAATTTTATTCTGATTGAGATATCCTACCTTGCATGTCAAAGACCTAGTACAAGGTTTCCTGGTTTCCACATCAATGACACCACAGTATATATCAGGATCAAATTCTCTCTCTGTCAAAGGTACACAGTATTGGAAAGTTATCAAAAGACATTGTGAAATACTAACATCTATTTTCATTATAAAAATTAAGCAGATTGGAATCTGTTTTCAAATGCAACACAGGCAAATGTATCAATAAAACTGCACAATAAAATTGCACACAATATTGTCTACACTCTCAGCAAGCTTATGGTGTGCTGAGATACAGATCTCAAGTCTACAAACAGAATGGAGAAATTCACAGCTATAAGGGACCCTGAAGGAGGAGTAGATTCTACTTTTTAGGATGAGAGTCCACCACCAATATGAACTGTGACAAATGGTGGTTTTTTTGATGTTGAGAACTTTTCTACCATTCCACTAACACTCAAAGTTACTGCACTTAAAAAGTGTAAAGGTCAGGCAGGGTTTCCATTTTTTAAGGTGCTGGTCATTCCATTTGCTATGTACATTTCGGACCTTCCATATAGAAAGAAGGAAAGGAAAATACTTAAAGATAGTAAATCAATGTAATTTTGTAACTGTAAGAACTGACAGGCCTTAGAGGTCTGTATGGTTTCTGAAAGCAATATCCACATTTCCAAGTTGTTTGTGTTCTTTTAAGAGTATGTCAAGTTATAGATTTAAATTCTAATATATAAACCATGTATAATTACAAGTTAGTGTTATAAAAGTGCTTAATTTACTTCAGAAGCTTATTTCTACATATTCTGTGTATGCGTTTCCATAGATACACTACTAAGAGGAATATAGCAAATAATAATTAAAAACAATTACCTGACAATCTTTTATGTAAAAATTTCCTATTATTTGTATTTTCTTCAGGTTTCTTTTCCAAAAACGGAGGCACAGAGAGAAGACCTTTACCATTCAGTATCTGTCCAGGGGAAGGCAAGGGTGGCTTTGGTATTGAGGGACAATTAAGGCCAGTCTTTATTGAGGAACTCACAGTAGTAGAACAAGTTGGACCAACAGCAGCTTTCAGTTGGGCACCATCTATCTTTGGATGAATCTTTTCCACTTTGACAGATGGAGTCATACTATTATTTATGGAAAAAAGAAAAGGGGGGAGAAATTGAAAATTATAGTCATAAATGATAAAAGCACTTAATGTTATTACTCAACGCTACTCTGATCTATTCACAATGCAAATGGAGGCCTTCCTCCTTTATTCCCAGATTTTTTGTTCTTATCTTTGTTTTCACATTTTTTACCATGTTCGTAATCCCTTCTGACCTCTTTTCCCCATTTTCTTGTAAGTATTTCAGTGAGTCATCAGAGACTTCAGAAACAGTTACTTGGATTCAAAAATAAACCTATTACCAAAGCAACTGGAATGTGCCTGTTGTGTCCAGTGAGAAATGCCCCATTCTGCGACAGTAAATTATATTATCAGTTGTGTAATCTCATGCGTGCAGGTCAAAACTCACCTGAATCAGAGCTAGAATTCCCTTATGATCAAAGTGTGCACAACAGATTGAAGAATTAAGAGCCCCTAATAAAACGGCTTGTATTTATAGTGATTTAAGATGCAGCTTTGAACAGTTCTTGTTCAACACAGTCATGTTATATCATGATATATATATATCATAACATATATAACATGATCATGTTATAATCTTAGACTAGGCTGCTGGAAAAGATCTGGAGGAGTTTAAAGTGATTTCACCCAAACTCCTCTGAAACACAAAGGAAATTCTACTGATACAAGCAGTGTCTATGCAAGTAATAACATCTAGTTCTTTGCCAAAAGGCATACTCACATTTTATCATGGGGAACTTTGCTATGCTGTACCGAATGCATTAACCTGTTGTTTCCGCTGATCTGCAGCTTGTCTTTGGGTGATTTCAACAACTTGGAATTTGATGATGATGCACTAGTACCTCCACTGGATGAACGATTGCTCCCACTGCTACCTTTGTTTTTTGAAGGGAAGGATGAAATGAGGGAAAATACTGAAGAGGAAGGAGGAGTCAAAGGTGGCTTGCTGGAGGAGCTGTGTCTTCTTTCTGAAAAGGAGAAAGAAAAAGGGATTTTAAGCTCCCACACAGAAACAATTCTCAAATATTTCATGTTGTCATTTACTCCATTAACATTTTTCCTTTATTAGCTTGGGAGGTCCCCTGCCACACACAAAGCATAGAGAATTCAAGCCTCACTCTAATCCAGGAGGTTCCACTCACTGCTGGTCCCCAGCTGGCTATGGGAGTCTCTTTTAACTTCGGGAGCTACATGCCTCAGCCACTAAAGCCTGGCTTTTAATAATGCTCCCCACTTTCTATCTTAAAGAACAAGAAAGTGAGAATGAAACCTAGATCTCAGACACACAAAGCAGAGGGACCCTTATCCTCTGGCCAAGCAAGCTTAAGTGTATTTCCTCAAAGGATAACAATTTGTCTCCTAATGGTCAATATTATACTGGAGCCAATGTTTTAACTTTGACTTCTCAACAACCTTTTGGTATGGTCTACTAGACCTTCAGTGTGAGAATGTTCCTGAGAACAGTACCTGAAGAACTGACTACAGTGGATTTTGGGGTGTTGTGGGTGGTTGCTTTTTGTTTGCTTTGTTTTCCTCTTATTAATTCTACAGGATTTCTATTTCCTCTAAAAAAAAAATAAAATCTGAACACCTGAATTAAGAGTGGTCAGGTTCCATCAATGACTGTGCTGGCAAATAAATTATTTAATGTTAAGACATTAACATTAATATATTGCTAGCACCACTTCAGTTAAAATATTAATGTAATTACAATTCATTAAATCAAATCTATAAAGTATATAATTAATTGATGCATTTAATGGTATTAATTACTGTAATTGTTATTACTGTAATTATATAAAAATGTAGCTCTTTGGAACAATGAATTCCCAGTCACAGCTCCAGGGAGCCCCCAGTTCTGCCTACACATGGACATGTTAAATGACCTTTTGCTCAACTGATACTTGGGCATCTGTGTTTCCTCGATGATCTGTGTAATCAACACCTGCTTAAGAGACGTCTGGTAATCAAGTATATGCAAACCACAGATCTAAGTGAGACTCAAGAATTACCAGGTCCATCAGGGGAGGGAAACGCACCTTTCACCTTGACAGCAATAACACCTCTTCCTCAGCTAAGTGATGTTAAAGGTGCCCAAATCCACCACTCATCAATCCCTAGATCAGCTTACAGATTTTGACTTTAAGTAAACTGCGAAAGAAGCAGGCTACTCATGCAGTTACAACTACTTCAAGAGTGAAAGTCAAGTTCAGCGCAACCTGTATGGAAGGCTGTAACACTCTTGAAAACATAAATTAATACATCCATCTTCTGCTTATATGATCTATTTTCGTGTTATGAGCAAGCTGGTCTAGTGGAAGGTGTCAGGCATTTGGAACTAGATGACATTTAAGTCCCTTCCAACCCAAACCATTCTATAATTTTATCTCCCCTGCTATCCTCAATACAGCAAGCACTCAGATGATGACCAACAAGGACTCCATTCATAGCTGGAAGCCACCAAACAAGTCAGCACCAACCCTGTACCAATGTCATCAGGCACATCACCTGCAAGCAAGACTAACGGGGTGCAACAGCAAGAACCAGGAGAAAAAAAAAAGTCAAGGCACTCCAGCAGTGCAAGAGGAAGACATAGGAATCTAACATCTAGCAACCTTCTTACAGAGGTGGGGAAGCAGTGTTTTAAATATGTTCATTAGTTATGGGAGGGGAAGGAAGGAGAAAGCATAAGAGCTTTGACTAGAGTAGGAAACTCCAGTCAAGAAGCATCTCAGAGACTGAACCATGTGATGTGTTTCTCTGTTTAACTGCACAATGGGTGCACCCTAACAAACCTTCTGCAACAGAGTCATCACTTCTTAATTAGTGTTTACCAAAAAGCTCTGAGAGGTCATGTGAAATGCCTGACAGAAATAAATCACTGCATTTATGCATCACCCATGTCAAGAAACAACTACTTTAAAATGATAGTGTTCAGAACTAGTTATCTGTGATACTCAAAGTCATCTACTTAGTTTTCTAGAACAAGATGCCATTGAAGGGTTTGTAAGTGAAGTATGTTAGCACACTGTGCTTCTAATATGACGTACTGCTTATTGCCAAATGTCTTTTTATAGTAATGGCAAGAATCCCTGAGCAGCTTTGATAAGTTACTATTTGAGGGCCATTAGTTCAGCGATGCTACACCCTGTGAGATTACTCTGTGAGATAATGAGGAAAATTGCTCAATTCTCTTCCACCTTCTGTGTATTTAGAAAATTCAAAGCCCAAGTTCTTACCACGGTTACAAATAATCTCAATCCAGTGGATGACTAATGCAATATTTGGGAGTTAAATGTGGGCTTTTTTTTAAGGAAGAGAGGGTGTTACTTCCTTGGCAGATGAGAAGGGACTAGAGTAAGACCAATATCTCCTTGCATCCCATCATGAGCAATAAACTAGACAAAATAGTCATCTCAGCTATTAATCCAAGCAATATGAACACTTTTTTCTGGCAGCTTCAACTGCTACTGTTCTGGTACTGAACTGAGATGTTACTGACTACTATTTGTATGAACGTTTCATAGCACCAGTCTCAAACGAGTGAGTTAATACAAAAAGAAAGCGTTTTAAACTGCTGCTAACAAAAAAACGTCAAACAAAACAGAGAGAATTCCTATTCTACAGACAGATACACAATTTGGAACACACACAATTTCTGAAAGAGATGTCCTAAGTCTGTGAAACCTTCAATCACTCCTTGGGTACATAACCATGACCTGTGTAGTTTATCAACAAAAGGAAAAGACTTTTCAGCTCATTTGTCATAACCTGCCTGGACGTGTTTCAAGTTGACTTACGTAGAGGTGGAGCTGCTACTGGGATTTTTTTTGGTCTTTTTATAAACTTCATGTTTTCAAGTGAAATCTGCTCAAGGTCTCTTTTGTACAGCACCTGAAGACTACTGGTGCCTCACCTTATTGCAGAAAGCTAATAGTTTTGAAACCAGACATATGTTAGCATAGCAATCTTGATCTGATGAATATATTTACTGACAGACTGACATAGTCTTTTAATGAAAAAATGACTACACAAACTGTCACTGAATAATGAAGACCACCATGCTTATTATGCTAAGCATATTATAATGATAAATTCTACTAATCATCTGCCAATCTAATACAGTTCCCATTTGCCATTAACTCTGACTCAGCCTGAAAACATTAAAAAATATAATTATCTTCAGGTGTTCAGTTTTCATATTTTACAACTTAATACTCATGTCCTTTAATAATATTTCTTGAGAGAAAAACAACTTTTTGATGTCATGATTGCTTTTGCAACACATCAAAGTGATATTTCAAATACTGCACCTATGGAACATGGTTCTAAACTCTAAAATTTCAGGGAGGATTTTGTTGTTGGTTTTGGTTTTTTGTTTTTTAAATACCAGAAAGATCTAAGTTTTGGCTATGGGAAAAGAACTGAGAAACCTTCCTTGATCCCATAGCACTGGGTAGAACTTGACCTAAAATGAAAGCTGCGTTCAATGCTAAACCTTACCAGACAAATTTCTCCCCTTAAATATCTTTGCATTTATGTCACATCTTTGTGATCCTAAGTAGAAGGCCTGTATGGAGAGTTAGAAAGCTGTGAGAAGAGATGGCATCACAGCAAAGGTTGCCCCTGCTCGGTGACCAGGATGTGTGTTATCTACCAATTTTGACAAACACAGCAAAGAGGTTTTGTGCTACTAGATTAACAGTTGAACAAGAATTAAATATACATACTGCAAAAGAACACAGAACTTCCTGATAAAATGGATATTGATAATGCAAATCTCAAGAGCTTTTAAACAATACAAAGTTAAACAGCTTCACTTGGCCCTTAGTCTGGCTGCCAATTTTCTTGGGTTTAAAATCTTATTTTCCATTGTGTATTTGCTACTAAACTTGCACCGATTTCTGACAAAATGCAAAAAAGTAATCTGGAAGGGGAAGAAAAACAAGGGGGGAGGGGGGGAAAAAAGGAACATTTCTTACCATGTTTGGCTACTACTACTTGTTTTTCCATCAATGAATAAACACTTGGACTTACTGTGATTAATAACCTTATTTATTTTATTAAAATAAAAAGATATGCCTTTATAGAGAAAAATAGTCTGTTTTTCATAAAATGCTACTTTCTTTGCTGTATGCTCAACAAAAACATCAAATAAAGAGTAATAATACTCTAAACGTTCCTCCCAAGTCCACACTTAGTTCCCAAAATGTAGGAAGTGTTTTGTGTTGTTCATTCTGCCTGAGCATCAATTAATAGCTTTGGGCAGCAAATACAAGATGTACAGATCAAATTTCATGAACCCTTGGGGTTTTTTTATACTCTCTTCTTATGTAAGTACTGGGCAAAAAGTCAAACTGACCCATGTCAGTGTGAGCAAAGCCATCATTACAACTGAAGCACACCTGAACACACGGGTTTAGTTTAGTGAAATACAGTGCAACTTCAGCTAGCAGTCAGAAAAACAGCCTGAACACAGGTTTAGCCTGAGTGTGTTATTCAAGAGTATAGAATTAGATGTGTATACTGAAACAGAACATAATGATAATTTTATGTTGAAGAAATTATTCTTTCATACATCTGTCTCACCTAAGCATGATAAAAGTGCAATTTAAAGCAAACTGATTTTTCTCCATCCGAGCTGCTGCTTGACTTGTCATTTGAGAAATTTAGTGCAGCCATATTAAAACAAACATCTTTCACCTGAGGATATAATCTGTTTTCTGTCAATATGACTATTATATTCCTAGAGTAATCATGGAGAGCAAATTAACTTGATCTAATTTCTCCAGAAAGATCGGATCCGTGGCCTGACAGGAGAGCAGGGACACTGCTGTGGAGGGGCATCTCACCAGAACTCCAGACCTTACTCAGCAAGCAACTAAAATCCCTTTTGTGGCTCTAACTCAAATGTTCATGTTGGGCTCTGATCCACCATGACACAGAAATAAGAAAAACGTTAGATCCATGAGGACTTCACAGGGGAAACTCGGGAACTAAAACAGTCATGAGCATAGCAGGCAAATTACTCTTCCTTTGATGCCTTCCTGGCAGCCGCAGCTGCTCGGGAACAATCGCCTGTGTGGGATCTTGATCTGCTGCTCACTCACTTATTGCTGCTTCATTATCCCGCTCTAATCACAGGGGCTAGATACCAAGGATTCTGCCTTAATCTTCCACTGATGTCCTTTTAATCACCCCATCAGTTCTGTTTGCACTGTAAGTCAGGATGAGGTCACTCCATCTTCAAATGTGCGGTGTTTAAACATACTCTGAGCAGAACAGACAGCATCCAAACGAAGCTGTATTCTTCACTCCAGTAAAGAAAGTTACAGAAAAGAATATTTATAGAGTCCAAACTATCAGTATGACAGACTGCCAAGGCTTAACTGGCACCAGTACAATCTGTCATGTCTCTAGAGAGAATTCTTCTATTTCATAAAAAAACCCACACTGCTTTGCAACTGGCAGCTGATATTATTGTTTACCACTCTGTGTTAGCAAAACCACGAAGAGAATCTGACGGATAGTCATGTATGCTTGCAGCACTTCATTCACAGAAAAACAGCAGATTAGCAGAAGAGAGAGGAAAATAGAATGTGCCATTTATATCACAGCATACCAAATGCAAGTCAGGGTGGCACATACAAAAGCATTATGTTGCTTTATGTATTTACATCAATTACCACAATAGCCTTGACTAGAGTTCTTCTGTATTATACATAAATAGCAATAGGTATAAATAATTTATCTATTTATCTATTTAGGGTTTTATAGTATCTTTTATGCATATAACTATGCCAAGTTAGCAATACTGATGCAACCTTATGTCCTGCACTTCCTCACTTTAAAAATACCCGGCACAACTGCAGTAGCAAATATTTCTATTGCCTGTGTAGATACCACCACGCAAAGAGGCAGTTAAGCTACAATAAAGCTTTACTTAAAATGTGTCTCTTCTCAAATATCTATTAAAATACAATACCTCAGCAATTTTGAAGAGTATATTTTAAAACCCAGATTTCTCCTCCATAAGTTGATATGTTAACAGGTTTGCTTTGCCTCGCAGAGATTTAAACATCCTGGTTTATATATATATTTTACATTACACCTTCACCACATATGTGCTACAGCATTATACAGCATTATTCAAAGACAGTCTTACATTTTCATTGAGATGGTTAATACCCAAGAGGTTAAAACAGGAGCGAAAGGATGGATTTAAGTTAAAGTCATACACTAGAGAAAAACATGACTATAGAGATCAATGATTTTTAAAAATTCCCTATAAAATGTTCTTTCACATTAAAACAATTCATGGGGGCTTCAGCTTGGTAAGGGCCATAAAACATTTACCCTCACCCACAATGAGAACTTAGAAAATGATCTTCCTCTCAGAAAATCTTTTGTTGAAGCCAAAAGCCAAACGAAGCCAATACATCAAGGCCTTTCTAATTGCTGACTGGGTAAGCTCCAAAGTTATTTGTCAGTTCCTCGGACACTTTTACTTCTCATATGAGGGCTGTATCACCACTAAGCTTTACATGTCTGTCATCTGTTTTCTGCATTCTTGTCTAAATCACACTGTTGGTGCATCTAATTCCCACTCTGCTGTACACTGCTCCTCATCCTAGCAAAGGTTCCACTGTTGCAGGTACAAATTCCTGCACCATTCCCTTGTCATTCACCTCCAAAACACACACTACAAGCTTCCTAAAAGGCATAAAATACACTGGATAAAAGAGTATGAGAAAGGAGTATAAAATCTGGCTTTGCTTTAAGTAGGGTGCACCGATTTATTATGAAACCTCATAATTACAGAGAAAAAAAAATAAAGATATGCTTTGGTTACAAATGCTCAATTCAGAACCCTAAGCTCTCATATATACAAATATTTGGATTTCAGTGTAACATTCAAGTTCCAAAATCCCCCCATAGTAATTCACACTGGTTTAAGACATGTAAAGGAAACATATCTGGGTGTTTATGATGGTCCAGTACACTTAAAAGTCATTGATCATTTTGAATTATGTGTTTGTAGTAGCTACTTTAACTAAAAGTTTCATGTAACCTATTTCTATCAGTGCAGAAGTGTGAGACTGACAGATTTTAGGCTCAACTCTTATTTTAGTTTGTTTTTAAAAGCAGGTTTACCAAACCACTTAACGCAGGAATTGCAAGTCAAGTTGGGAATTGGAAAACATTCTGGCTCTGGTCTTCGCCAGCCTCACTGCACTGCATTAGGTGTCCTGCTTGAACAACCTAAAGCTTCCCACCATTTAAATTTGAATATTTGCAAATTATTTACTCAGCTCCCAAGAGGTGTTATGAATGTTAGTTAACCACATCTCTCTGATAGAAACAGAAGGCAAATGTTAGCTTTTGCTATTATTTTGTTCACTTCACTACAGTAGTTACAGAGAAGCACTGGCTACTTTTAAGGATGTTAAACCGATTACTTGACTTCCGATTTCTAAGTATGTATATTATTTTCCTAGAGATTTACTTTCAAGAACTAAAATCCTCTCCCAAGTGATCACTGTGCAAAATCTGCTAGATAAAGGAGCATGAAATTCCATGTAAGTAGGATCACAGTTTTGTTTTTGCCATTGAAAAAACACAGGGAGTAAAAAAACTTTGTTTTCATCAGTAAGATTGTGAATTTCAACTTCAATACTTTAAAATTCTATTTCAAAAAGGAGATGATTCTGTACCTATGATTTAGGGTATTTAAACGATGCTTTTAAAACTGGTACACCTACAGTGTGACCAAGAGGGTGCTGTAATTCTCCAATAGCACAATGCTAACTGAGAGGAATCCATCTCCACCATGGTAACTGCTGCAAGATGGCCCCAAACCAAAACCACCTCTCCTGATCTCCAAGATTACCACCACAGAAAGGACAGCAAGGAGCAAACTGCAGTTATTAAGAATGTAGCAAAAAACCCAGAAAAACTAAAACGTATTTAAATAAATAGCCTTCAAGTTCATCCCCTTCACCACTGCTGCCTCCCCATAAGTCTATGTTACTAAAGCTACTTTTCCCATTTTTCCATATTGATTACTAACCCTTTCAAACCCCCATGTACTCAGTGCACCTGAGCAGTTCTGTAATCAATTTCCACAGGATTTAAAATTCCTTTTTAAAACACACACGGTTTGCCCCTGAGAGATGTAAAACACCCTTTGAAGTATCAACCAATACGTACTGTCACCCCAAGCCTGCAGAGAGGCGGGGGTTTTGCTGCATCGTGCAGCTTCCCCATGCAGTGGCAAACTGGAATTAGGATGCTCCCACTGGGTTTGTTTCAGCTATTCAGAGCCCTGTGGAGACCAGTCAAACTCTTAAGAGCAACGTGGAGAAACTGATAGAGGCTGGACATTAAATTACTGATGGAGCAGAACCACAAGCTTAATGGAGACATGACCACTGGGAAGTCCCTCTTCATTACCCAGAAAAGGATGCTTTCCCCATCATCCTCCATCCCTCTCTTTACTCAGGTAAACCCAAGCACAAGGGCTTTAACATCTCAAAAAGACTGACATAATATCCAAGACAAAACTTCTGGTACACTTTCCTGTCCAACATGCCAGGCAATGGAGGAAAGGACAGATTTCTCACCAGAGAACAGGCCCTGGCCCTTTAGGTCAGTAGCTGTCTTGTAAATCTGTCAAGCAGTGGCATATAAATATTGCAGAGTTATTATAGAAGGACAGTAGAGTGTCTTAGATGGTAATTAGGCCATAGAGAGATTACAACGTCCACATTATGAGCACTAATTTCTGCACAGCCTTTGGATGACACGACAGTACCTGCGCTGATTAAAAAGCAGGTATTGAATAAATTATTCTTCTGCTATTAAAAAATACAATTTTTTGGAATAAGCTTTAGAAAAGCCACAGTGATAATAAACAAAAGCATCAAACACAACGAAGTTAAGCAGTACAGATGCACAGCATACCAGGGATCAGCGTGGGTCAGCTTCTTCAAAAATGCACTGGAAAACTGCTGTCTCACGTATGCTTACTCTGAATGACATTAAGGAAAAGCTTCAGTTTTTCAAAACAAGCCAAATTAAAAGTAGTAATACAAAAAGAAACCATTACTCCAAAGTTTAATAAAAAGTTGAGCAAACAGAAGTTTAATGGACAACAATGTGTTGAAAGCATGGGAGTAAAGAACTAAGGGAATAACCACCACCTAATTTCTCATTTTCTCTCTCTTTCTGCCTATTATCTACCCAGAAATGAGGTTTACACCTTTATCACCACGTTCTTCCCCTTCAGCATCAACAATACTCCTTACATGACCTTAGCACATAATATCATACTATTGTGTCATGCATTCGGATGAGTTCACATATCCCAATGCCTGCCCAGCTCCTAGTCATGTCACAGTCAGGAACCAAAATATGAAGTGGGTTATGGGCTAACGGATAAACTTCTGGAGACGGGTATAAAAAACAAGGCCTTGAAACGGAAAGCTCTCCATACAAAAGAGAACAAGAAGAGTGAACTGACTTTGCTTTGAGCCAGGGAATAAGAGGAAGTATCACTGGATATACACAAAAAGAGCAGCGTCAGCTAAATAAATCACATCCTTTGATTCCGTCATTGAGAAAATACAGGGTCAAAAGACATTGAGCACAAATATTTTCCTTACATGCTGTACAACTACCTACTGATAGATATCCACTGCCACATGATACGAAAGCTTTGTAAGATTAACAAAATAAAATAAACATGCACATGGCTACTTAGAACTAGCAAGTACAACAGCCCTTCCTCTTCCCTGAGGAGCTACTGCTCACAGCGAAGACACTGAAGAAGCTGAGTTGGAAGCTCCCATTGTTGTCTCTAATGTTATCCATCTCTCACCTCTGCCCTGTATGTACAGCACCAACCACGCACACCCTACAGACGCGACAACTCATGTGCTTCCCTACGACAAACAGGATGAAAGAGTTGCTGGGCCTCTACACCAATAGGTAGTGCCCATTTGCAGGAAAACATCGTGGAGAAATGAAGGGATCCAGGCTGGGTAACACTCCATCTTCTGTTCTGAGGTTTTAAACACAATATCTTTAACTTCGTCAGAACGGAAAGGAAAGATGGGGAACAAACCTGTGGTCAGGTGAAGGGCGGTATTTTTAATGGATGTTTCAAGAGCTGAACAACTTTCCAAAAACATGACATTTCTTGGAACATGAATACTCAAATTTGCCACACAAATGGAAAATGAAGAATAAACAATTTCGTTTCTTGTTTTAAGTCAGATCCTTACATTATTTTACCTTGATTTAACATTTCTAGGCATTAGTCATTTTTCAACTATAAAATAGGATCATTACAGCTTATTTCACTAACACTCATCAATCAGAATAGGTGTGAAACAACAGTTTCATGTTTAAACACACTGACCACATTAACGTATTATACCCTAATTAAAATTTTACTGCAGCATTAGCACAGCAAAGTCTCACAGAAATCACAAATACAGTCAAACGAGGGCATGAAACTACTGTGCTTGCATAATAATGTCTTTTGAATTAGATAACCAAGCCTTTGGACGTTTCACTTTGAGAGAATGGAGCAATGCTGTAATTAGGATGTGCTAAGATGTTTGTGCAAGTTTAACCTTTTAAATAAGAACACAACTGCACCTGACACATCCCGTCTGTGTCTGCATTTCCCATCTCCTCCCAAGCAGAGATATAACAGCACAGACCATCCTGCCCAGAGCTAGTCATCCACAGAGCCATAATAAGGAATGTATTTGCCCTCTGATTTATAAATTACATGGGTGAGCACACTCAGGAAAACAAGCTAAAACGAACAGTCGTAATAGTTTATTTAATTAACACTTTGACTAACAGCTGCCAATTTAACCTAGACAAATTAACCTAGACAGGATTGCAATAGGCCCTGAAGGCTTTATTGCTATTTTCTGCCTCTGAACTTCCCATCAGAGCTATGCCTTTAGAGCGGTTTTGGGGATATCTGAGTTTCTTCAGAGACCCCGTGGTCAGGTACTCATACACCCTGCCCTGAAGCTCCAGAGAGAGCCTGGCAGGGTCTGCATTGAGCAGGGCTCACCCTCATTGGGTTGTCCCCATCTGCAGGGAACACGCTGCTTGCCTGCTCTTGGAGCAGGGCCAGAACGCGCCGGTGACATTTCAGAAGGGCTCAGCGGGCTGCTTGCAGCGCTTAATCCCTCGCTGTTAGACTGATTATCCATGGGGAGC
>JANHGB010045435.1:0-48790 GCA_026283785.1 Coracopsis vasa | reverse complement strand
TTCCAACAGTTCCATGTCCTTTTTATGTTGAGGACACCAGAACTGCACACAATACTCAAAGTGAGGTCTCACGAGAGGAGAGCAGAGTAGAGAGGCAGGATCACCTCCTTCGACCTGCTGGTCACACTCCTTTTGATGCAGCCCAGGATTAAATTAAAATTATTCAACATAATTCTGGCTTCAGACGTTTACAGAGGTCTGATTTTTTTTTTAACCCCTAATGAATGAAGAAAAAGTTGTGACTTCTTTGTTTTTTTGTTTTTATAATGAAGAAATACTTAAAATAAGGAGTCTTTGAATGTAACAGATGTGAGCAACTCTGGTTTGTCCTGTGCTAGCAGTTGACTTCGTGTTTTCAAAGTGCAAGTTCAATTGTAACTTTTTAGAATTGCTCTGTTACACTTTGGTGCATTTGTACTTCTGTGCATAAACGGCTGCAGAAGACTTTTTTTCTCCTTAAGTGAAACTGGCTGTAGCTTTGTTTTCTGGGTAGGGTTTTGTGGAAGTGTTACTGTGTAATATATGATAGCCTTCTTTCAATTCATCCTAATGCTCTCTTACAGTTGTTTCTCCATGTTGAAATTTTTTCAGGCAGCACTAGGTTGATGACAAGAAATTTTAATATATAGCGAATTTATTTATATAGTACTGCTAGCCCGAAGTTTGAATTTTCACTGGTTTTGCTTCAGAATGCCTGAAGGTCTGTCTCCTATTTCCATGCTGACTGCTTGAATGGGTTCTAAACTCCTGATTCTTCTGGGTCATCAGTTCTTATTTCCAGAAAACAGCAAATGCTATGAACATAACAGGCAGAAGCTATGTTCATTCCCCATGCTATTCTGACCTTCATATGCTTTCAATAAAAGATACTTTAAGCTTTTGTTCAGGCATAGGTCGAAGTTTGTGTATAGTAGTACATGTTGCTTGAATGCAAATCTCGTTACTTTATTCTTTAGGTAACTTGTTTGTTTGTTTGTTTGTTGAGTTTGTTTTGGAGGTTTTTTTTTTTTTTGTCTTTTTTCTTTCTCTTGTCTCTCAGCCTCAGTTTTGTCAAGCAAAACTCAGTCTGAGATGAGGGTGCTTGGTAGTAGCATGTTCTATCTTTGCCCACTTGCCTTGTGCCTCCAGACTGCAGGAAGGGAAGAACTGAAGTGCCTTTCATAGAAAGCTGCTAGAACTAAAGCCATGGTAAATTGAGGTACAAAGTGAACTGAATAATGATTTTTTTTTTCCACCATTGCCTCTAATGATGGCTATGTTTGGAGGTCTATAGAAATAAGAAGTTTAGCCTGCAACCATTAGCCTAATTAATCATAGAAGACTGTTAACAATGATGTAAAGGGTCATTGGTAGCAGGAAAAGCCATCTGCGCCAATTAGGAATTTGCTTAATTGAATTCTTTTAGTAGTACAGAGAGTCTGAAGAACTGACTAGATGGAGGAGGTTGTGTGTTTGGTCTGCCAAGTCACTAACTTGTGCTGAGATAGATCAACAGATTTTGCTTGTGGTGAGGGCTGTTGAGGTATTTAATTTGAAGTTGAAAAGAAAACAAGGAACAAAGTGTTTTTAATAAACTGAAATGATATCATTGTGTTAGTTTTCTTTGATGAGACGGTAAAATGGAATCAGTGATTAAGATGTGTAGATGCAATTCTCTATATAGGAAGAAAAATCTCTCCCCACACGCCTTCCCTCCTTGCCCTCTCCCTAGGGCACAGGTCATTTTTTCCTATGATTTATGAAAAAAATTTTTAAAATGACAGTTGAATCAGCATCTACTAATACAGGATACCATTTTTCATTATTGTTTTTTTAATCTTATACCTGGAGAGATGTCTCTCAAGTGCCTCAAGAAGTAGCTCAAGTACTTCTGCTTTTCCACTGAAAATATAGTGATACATTATTTAGATAACCAGGCACTAAATAGCAGTATTTCTAGCATCTCCAACTCCCAAAACACACTGCAGTCCATCCTTTGAATCAGAAAACCTTTAAACTTTCCCACACACAAATTCCCTTCTTTCTCCCTTTCTTCTGTTAATATGCTTCCAGAGGAAGGCCTAGTATCTGTTGCTTTCTTGGTGAAACTGCAATGGTAATCTCATTGTTGTGTCCCAAAACTGATCTATGAACAGCCTAGGATTAATTCAGGGAATGCTGCTGCAGCCAGTCACACTCCATTTGCAAGAAAAGGTGGCTGAGCTCCCTTTCCTGGAGAGAAGACCTGGGATGTATTCCTATATAGAGATTTATAAGGAACCAGTTTGTTAGTGCTCATAAATAAATTTCTTTTTAACAAATACAGGTGACCTAAGAAAAGTTGCAGAAGAAAGTTTAAAGTGGGAAAGACATCTGTGTTTGACTCAACCAATAATCACCTTGTCCTAAGCATGGGAGGAAATTCTGGACCCTGTCTTTTGACTTTAGAAAACTAATTTTTGAAAGGTTTCTGAAGGGAATTTGTTCCATATTTTGAGTATTCAAACAACTTTGTTAACATAATAGGGATGAGGCTCTTTCACTGGTTCAATAAGGATTAACTTCTAATTCAGCCATAATCCTCTGTGTCATTTCTTCCTGCTGTAAGGAGGTCTCTGTTTCTGCAGGCCAAGAACGTAGGAAAAATATGTTGCTGCCTACAGCATGTTACTTGCTTGTTACTTTTGCATTTAGGCCAGTGAAGTACTCAATCAGAGAGCTGGGGACATCTAAAAAAAGGCAGAAGTAGAAGTTAGGAGAACGGAGTTTTAATTTCTCATGTGCATGAAATCATGCCCATGTATGATATCTAGGGCATAAGACGTGGTTTTACCAAGCTAGACTGTTCCCTTAGCAGAAAAAAAATACAGGGAAGCTAAGTCTTTTACATGCAAAAAGATATGAACTTCTCTTTAGGCTAATACAATTGTATTTACTAAATTGTCACGTTTTGTCTGAAGGAAGACATAGCCCTGAGATGGAACAACTAGAGACTTTGTATAGGTTTAATTAGCCCTTTATGCATAAAAAATATTAAGCACACCAGCATACTGATAAGTGCAAATAAATAATTTGATCAATGAAAATGTCTAAAGGAGATGTGTTTCCTGCAAGATAAACAGTTTAATCTGGGTTCTTTTGTACTTATACTGCCCATTGGAAGATACAGGTACTCTACCATTTTGTGGTGGGATTTTTGTTTGTGTTTGGGTTTTTGTTGTGGGTTTTTTTTTTGTTTTTTTTTGGTTTTTTTGTGATTTTTTTATTTGTTTGTTTTGTGTTGTGGGTTTTTTTGTTGGTTTTGTTTTGATTTTGGTAGTAATTTTATTTCTGTTTTGGTGGAGCTTCATATCTACTCTTGTGCCTTTAAATAGCTGGGGGACAAAACCTGCCCCTGTAGTTTAAGATCAGGACCAGCAGGTAGCCTTCAGTCTTCTAAGGTATGTACTGCAAGACTAATACTCTCTTTCTGACAGCCTCCTCTGATATGAATCCTTGGAAGTGCATGGCAGTAAATGGTTCAAAGGCAATAAAAGGCAGTTCCTGTACTTGAGTAGGAAGGATAATTGCAACAATTTTAAGAACTGCCTGAATGTTTCAGAGTGGTGACTCATCTGTAGGTTCTTCTGCACAGCCAGTATATTTTTCTATCACAGCTATCTTGCAACCAGGACATTATAATTCTGTTTATATTTGTGTATGTCTATCCCCTGTATGGTTTAACCTGCCTTAACAGTGTGTAAATACTGCTGAGTAAATAACAAATGAAAGGTGAGCCTGGAAAGACACTGTTCTATCAGTCATTATAAAGCTCAGACATCTGGGGTAGAATTTTCATGAATCTCTTTTCCAAGAGACTTTTAGTGAAGGGTGAATGTCAGTCACCTAACGTGCTGATTTGATAATATTCTGGATGCATTTCAAATACTTGTCTGCAAATTAGACTGGAAATGTTGATTTTGGAAGGAAGGGGAAATGGATTATTTTGGGATGTTTGTTATATTCTGCTTTAATGCTAATGTAAAACAGTCTTCTTGTGACAATATGATGACTCCCCCCTTCCCACTCCCATGCCCCCAAATATAATGGAGGTGACAAGTAAAGGGAATCCACGGAATATTTTAATCTTTCTGAAATGGATTTTCTTGCTTTTTTACAGAAAGGTTTTGTTGCCAAAAGAAAGGTGAAAGCATGTGTTTGTGTCTATTTCCCCCTCTTCTCTTTTCAAACAGTCCCAATTGCTCTCTGCATACAGCACTAGACTTATGCAGACACAATCCTTCTGACTCCAGTAAAGTTCCTCCCATTATCTTCTGGAGTGTCTGAGAAGAGGATTGAATGCTAGTACTGCTGATTTTTAAAGTGCTTGCTTTGCTATGAGTTCTGGCTCAACATGAACTAGTTTTGCAGTCCTGTGCATCCATTGCTGTTCACACCTTCCCAGCTTCTCCTTAAATCGCTTGTCTGATGCTTCTCCAGCATTCTCCGGTTTTGTTATGCAACGTTCTCTGAGCAGGATACCTCCGTTGCTCCATTTGTACAGATCCTGTACAGGAAACCCTGGACTTTGTTGACTTCCACTCACTACAAATGCTCCAGAATAATCATAAAGATGGTCCAGACCCTTCACTTGCCTGAGCAAAACTAGTTTCAGATGTTCGTAGATTTTCTCAGTGTTGAAACTGGATATGATCTTTTTTTGGATACAAAATTTGCAGCTTTGTTTAGTATCCAGTTACAGACTCAGGAAGTGCTTCAGGGTGATAGAAGTCCCCTGCCATTGCTGCAGTCTTATTTTAGATTAGATGGATCTGTTATATATTTTCTTAGCATGGAAAATCTTCTCCCTCTTTCTGGAACAAAACTGAAGCTCCATATCAAAGTGGTCTGGAGGAATGGCTTGCTGCTCCCACTGAAATCTTTTGATAAATAGAGTGATAGAGGGCTTCAGGGGAGTGCTCTGTCACTTTCAAAAGGAATAAAGTGTGTTTAATTAAAGTAATCTCTGTTTAGATTAGAATAAATCATTTTAATGCCAGGGGTGGTTTTTTAATGACTAGGGGTTGCCATTCATAGGAGGGGCAGGAAGCTGATATAGTACTTAGAACTCTATTTCCCAGATTCTTATAATCAATCACTTAGAAGATGTGCTCTGCCGAGAAAATGATGTTTATTAAACAGCATTCCACAGCACACCAGTAATTGATAGGAGATGTGGCACTGGGGAAAGAGCAGCAATTCCTGACCAGAGAAATTCAAAGAGATGGAAACTTTCCAATACATAGAGGACCGACTTTTTTAAAGTGACTACCCATGGACTGTAGGTTGCCAAGTCCAGCCAGCAGTGTAATAGTTACCAAAATGTCCCAAGTCCTGCAGTTATTCAGCCTCAAAATATCAGGTCTACAGGTAGTATTTAGAAGAATAACTGCTCTTAATGAGTTGGAAAAGACTAATGATCCTGCCTCCAATTGTGAGGGCAGTTTTACTGGTGCTTCAGTCTCTCGCTTTTAATTTCCTTTTTTATTTTTTTATTAATTTTGTTTGTTTGTTTGTTTGTTTTTTTGTTTTTGTTGTTTTTTTTTTTGTAGCCATTAGCTTTGCTCCAGCACATTCTGGTATCCAAATCTATGCCTATGTCTTATTTTGCATAGGAAAACCTAAAAGAATCTGAGCCCTACAGCAGTGGGAGCTCCTGTTGTCTCAGAAACTTCTCCCACTAACAGCTGAATATTTCTTACACTACAGGAAAACAGCTGAACAACTCCCCAGAGCTGATGAGGTAATATGAGCTGTATGGGATGGGAGTGATGTAGAACAATTTGCAGGAGAAACAAGCTCTGAAGGGTTGATTCTCCTGCAGGGTGTTATTGTGTGCCACCATGCCATGTCTACAGGAATACACAATGTAGAGTTAGCTGTCTTGGCTTCCCATGTGCAAGGAATGTTAGCAGCAAAAGAAAAGGAGACTGGCACCTTATGGCCATACTTATTATGTCTTGCCAGGAAAGTATGACTCCTGGTTTTGTTACTGGAGGTTTCTTTTCTGTTATTTGTTTTGTTTTTTCCACCCCAGACCAGACTTAATCCATTAACTTTTGTAGCATGCATATACCCTAAAACATTCCATCTAGCTGGTGAACTACAGGTGGGTTTTGTCCATGTTTTTCAGCCACCCTGATGAGGCTGGACCCTGCAAAATTCTGCACTGCTACTGTGAAATAAACACAGAGCTGCTGCTTCTTGTGTACTATGGAAAGCTTCTAGGACAGGTACCATTTTGTAAAGGTTAGGTGGCTTTCCTTGGCTTCATTTAGGACTGAAGAGGACATTTTTCTTTTGGCATGCAGCATCCCCTAGCAAAATGTTAGAGTGAATAAAGCTGAACCACTGGGACAAAAGTCTTCCACTCTGAAGTGCTCATTCTAATTTTCAATCCCTGGTTTGAAGATGCAAAGCTGACTTTGGCTGGACTCCTAATGTGCTCAGTATCTTTGAGAACTGGGTTATTACACATCAAATATTTGTTCATGCTTTGTCTCAATTGTTCTGTGTTCAGGTGTGAGTTAGCTTTCGGTGGTAGTTGTAGCAAAAAATAGGTGTTTGTTTGTTTGTTGTTTTAATAAAGAGGATAGGACAGTGGTGCTGAGGTGTGGATTATTTTTTCATATTAAGATTGCCTTGGCTGTGCTCTTCCCTTTCCCCTGAGCACCCCTAGCTGCACAAAGAATAAGATGGAAGAAATGGAGTATTTGAAAGAGTAATCAGTCATGCTAATATCTGTGACTAGGTATCCTTCATGAGGGAGTTGCCTAACACAGACCTTCGGAGGAACCACAGTGATGCAGTCACCTGGTATCCCCTTAAATTGTGGTTGATAAGACTTAATGTCCAGAAGCCTCCAAGGAGATATATATTGATATTCAGCATGTTCTGCAGAACTACAGATTAAGAGTCAAGAATCTGATTGTTGTCTCATGTAAGAATAATATGTGGATGGATCCTGTCTCTTCTAATAAAGACTTGTGAAGTCTAGTGGTGTCCCCACTAATTCTGATTATATTAATCAGCTTCATATTTCACCACTCTGCATTTCCTTAGACAAGAATAGCTCTCATACATTTGTAATAAAATCATTCTTTATAAAGATGTTGTAGGAATAGCTTATCTCCTGAAGGATAAGATGGAGTGAATTTATTTTAAACTCCATTTAACGGAAAATACTTGCAGTTCTGACATTCCAGTGTTAAGGCCAAAATGGCAAATGTGATTGATGGTTGACTGCTTGCATCTGAAGACCTCTCCTTTTTTGACTTTACATTCAAGCCCTGCAAGATGATCAATTCGGAGTAATTTGTTTTCTACAGATTGGTCCACTCTTTTCCAAAGCTTAAAGCCGGTTTTGTAGTTTTGGGGTTAAAAGGAATGTGTGCTGTGCTGGACATTTCTATATTAGTGCCCTCAGGGGGTTCCTTAGTAGCGGGGGAAGCAAGTGTCATGGCAACTGAAAGAAAAGCCTGTCTTGAAGCTGCCAGCCCAGCATGTCTCTACATGCGTGGCTCTTGCCATTCTGAACTGCCATTAAGCAAAGTGCTCCTTGTGTTTTTGTTTGGTTTTTATTCTCCCCTGTGGCAGTCTTCCAAAGCTTTCTTCAATCCCTGCTACTCACTCACTCCCAAAATGCAAAAATCTTAAAGTTAAAAAATGGAGGTGAAATGAGAGATGTAAGCAAATCTTAAAAGCTATGGTCTTGGCCTGGTAACGCAAAGAGACATCAGGATTTTCTGGAAAATAGTAAGAAATACAGTTTTATTCAAGCTAAAAGCTTTTTATATACAAATCGACTCTTGCCATTTTTGAACAGGCAGGAGTTGAACCAGCATGAATTCTCCCAGTTTCTTAGAGCTTTTCTTTAATATGAGTCCTTGTTATATGTTTGAGTGTCAATCCATTCATCTTTGTTTCTTTAACTGTTTTGCAAGAAAACATTCAAAACCCAGAGCTGAAAGCAAGACTCTGTAGCGGAAATCAACATAGGCGACCTTAACTAGTGTTTACAACAGTACTGAAATAATGTAGTAATACCAAACTAGCATGCTGGCAACCCTTTCTGTAGCTCTTCAGGTCAGTCTGCTTGGTGATGTTTGATTTCCTTGTTAAAAAACTGAGGTCCAGAGCAGAAGTGGGTTTGTATGGGCTGTTTACATCTGCTAAAGATAACTTGAAAAAGCATCACCTCCAAAGCAACCTTGGTTATGTGCTGATGGTTTGTAAAGCTAAAAGGAAGGCATATTTAAAAAACTCCTAATGTTAACTGAAGTGCAATGAATTCTGAGTTGAATAAACAATCAAGCAGGCTATAAGCACAATGAAAAGTTGTTGCTTAATCATTCAGTTCTGCTGAGTTTAAAGCCATGTTGGAGTGCTGTTTACAGTCACAGGAGACTGACAGAAAATTTGTTTTGTTCAGCATGGTTGAAAGCAGCTGTGAACACTTCACAGAATTGACTGCTGAGTTGGAGAGCCTTCTTCTTGTCAGCAAAAGTTTTGGGTGCTTCTACGACTTCAGGATCTGCTTGCTGTAAGAAGCTGTAAATCTGCTGACTTTGTAATGGTGAGCAGAGTTAGGATGAACTGAGCTTCTGGTTTCCAATTCAGCAACTGGATGCCTGCAGACTATCCTGCCTGACCATCTTGTGATTCTTCCCAGGGTGAACTACGGAATCATTGATGTGGGAAGGCACTTCTGGAAATTATGTGATTATTAATCCACTCCCCTCACTCTCACGAGCTTAGAGGGAAGGTTGTTCAGGGCTGTGTCTGGTCTGTTTTTTAACATCTCCAGGGATGGACATCCTACAACCTCTTTCCACTTGTTCCAGTGTTTGATCATCCTCAGAGTAAAAAAGAGTTTTCTTCCCATATTTCAGTTTGTGCCCGTTGTGTCCTCTTCTGCTCCTGAGAACTACTGAGAAGTCTGGTTCTGTCTTATGCCCCCATCAGGTATTTATTATACACTGATCAGATCCCCCTGAGCGTTCTCTTCTCCAGGTTGAGCAATCCTAACTCTCTTGGGTTCTACTCATACATAGAATGGGTTATGTCAGTTGTAAGGGGCCTACAACAGTCATCTAAAGCATGTTGTCAAGGGCATTGCCCAAATGCCTGTTAAATACTGACAAGCTAGAGGCATCAACCACTTCTCTAGGAAGCCTGCTCCAGTGTTTGACCACCCACTCAGCAAGAAATGCTTTCTAATGACTAGCCTAAACCTCCCGTGACAGATGCAGCTTTGAACTGCTCCCACGCACCCTATCACTGAATACCAGAAAGAAGAGATGAGCACCTCCCTCTCTGTTTTCCCTCCTCAGAAAGCTGCAAAGAGCATTGAGATTGCCCCTCAGCTTCCTTTTTTCCAAATTATTAGAGTCCGAAGTCCAGAATCGGGTCACCTTGTTGTAGGTTATGAGGTTGGTTAAGCACGATTTTTCCCTTTATCAATCTTTGCTGACTATTCCTCATCACTTTCATGTATTCGGAAATGGTTTCCAGGAGAATTTGCTCCTCAGTCCTGGTAAACCTTTCCAGGACTGAAGTGAAGCTGAATAGCCTCCAGTTTCCTTCTTGCCAATGTGAATGACAATTGTTTTCCTTCAGTCATAAGGAACCTTCTCCCTTTTCCATGACCTTTCAAAGATAATTGGGAGTCATCTCAATGATTTTGACAGCTCCCTTCAGTAATCATGGGTACATCTGATCAAGTTCATTGGACTTGTCCATGTCCAGCTAGTTTAAACATTTACAGATTTAATCCTTGTCTACCAAGGGTATGTCTTCTATCTCCCCATATATTTGTTGATAAGACTGACATTTCAGAGAAATTGCTATCCTTTCCCTTTTTGCTGATATCCAGTATCCAGGTCTGATGTCCATTAAGCTGATGAGACTCTTTCCATTTGGATCAAGCAGCATTCAGCTGGGCGCTCTGAGATTTCAGAAACACATTTCAATAAAGGAAATAATGAATGCACTCATGCTTCATCCCTACCTCACTCCCCAGTCAGCTCTCCAGAAAAATTATTTTTAGGAACTCTCCATTCAATTTAGTTAGGTTCTTGGGGCAGGGGTGCTGGTGGTGGTGAGTCGATGGTTGCATTTAAGGCTGAAGGATTCTAAATAAAGCTAAACTAAGGCAGTAGAAGAATGAAATTTAGAGGGAAAAAAAAATTAAATGGGAGGGGGAATATGTGAACTCTAAGTATTACCAATTGCAAATAAGAGGGCTGAGTGCTTTGACGCAAAAAATCTGTAGAAAATAAATTAGCTGTTATCTGTATTGGGCTGGACAGGAAGGTTATCTACTTCTTGAAAGTCTGGGATTTGGTTTTGGGTTGATTTTTTTTGCTTTGCCATTACTGCTTGGTTAGGGGCAAGGAGTTAACATAAATGGGTGAGCTGGGAAGTCCTATTAAAGCTCTGTCTGCAGAATTAACAACATGTAATACTGTTAAATCTGCAGTTTACTGTAAAAAGTGGCACTTCTACATACTAAACTCTAAATCCAGATTAGAAGCTGCTCATGATTAGTGAACAAATCCTGCTAGAATCATCCTACCCTGTTTTACTTGTCTGGAGTAAAGATGGTAAATTCATCTTAAAATCTTACATAATTTCTGCTTCTGTGAATAAAGGGCAGCATGTACAATGGTAACCCATTGCAATTGCATTCTTTTAATCATGTTATTTTAGTAATGCTTGTATACCTCTCTCTATTCATCTACTATTATCTTGAGTTTGTTGCTATCAGTGTTTATTTTTGGTTCTGTGTGTAGAAGTAGAACTCTATCAGTTTTATGAGTGGTTTTGTGCGAACCAAGGCTTGTCAAAACTGCATCAGGATCGTATGGTGGTGATGTTTTGGGGTTTTGTTGTTTTATTTTTAATATAGTAGCAATAATAGTAGTAATATATTTCCTACTAATGATGCTATTAGTAAATTGTGTCTACCAGCTGGTCTATCTGACTACACTTGTCTTCTATTTACCTGCTCAATCTGTTATGTGATGCTGGAGCTGGCAACCCTGTTTGTGTTGCTGTTGCATCACTGAAACAACGTAATGCACCAGCAGTGACAAGCTCTATGGTAATTCAGCAAGTGACAAGCTCTCTGTCCACATCTCCTGTGTCTATTTTTTACTCCCCTTTTTAGTTTATTCTTTGGTCCAGTAGTTTGTGTGAGAAATAGCTTTGACTAGTGGTTGGAGCATGGACATGGAAGAACTGGATACAGACTCCTGACACTGCTGTAATCATTTTGTAACGGCATTGAGCCTACGTTTTGACTTTGATTTTCCACTTCAAAACTAATAATGTTTTTAAAAGTAGCATGGATGTTTACTTAGCATATAATAACTAGTGTATCTCATGATCAGCTTGTACTACAGTCCTTTAATTATTTAAAAACCCACATGGAAATCCTTTTGGCAAAAAATTCATTTAAGATGAGGGGAGGTTAGTAGTCTATCCCTTAGGTAGACTTATGAAGAGATATGCTTTTCTTCCCCTCCTTCAGGAGGCCAATGAGTGAAGGCTGCCTACATGTAGATCAGCAAAATGCTGCTGTGCTATAATCATTCGGTCCTGGAGCTGCATGTGAGCCACCGAGTGCCCACTGGGACTCCCAGACAAAGATGAACATTTTTTTTCCTGTTTCTCTAGTATGCTGCTGAACTCATTTTCCTCTCTCACCTGAGTTAGCTGGTGCTTTTCCTTCTCTCCTGCTGCTTCCCAAAGTCCTTCCCAGCCTTTCTTTAACAGCATACTTTTAACCAGTTCAAGGTTGTTGCTTATGCTCCAGACATAGCTTTCTCTTCAAAATGATCTTTGAAACAACCAAGGGTAAAAGCACTTTGATTTATTATTTACAGAAAGTGTGTATTTGTAGGTGTGCTGATGAAAAGCTCTTTTGAGATGATAGAAAAGTGTTAACTTCCAAACTGAGTGCTGCCTTTGCCAATATAAGTACAAATACACAGCTTCACAAAGTGCTCTTCTATTTTTAACTTAATTAAATGTGAAAAAAAAAAAAGTTTGTTTTTTTTTTAATCCTCCTGGGAAAGAGAGAGATGTGGGTGGATCCCAGGTGGGTGAGCTGCTTCATTTAGTGCACATCTAAATTATTCTGAGGTATCAAGGTGATGCCTGAAATTTACTTAATTTCTTACAACATGTAAGGCTTTTTAACAATTACAGCATCTGAGAGTATGGCAAATGCTGTATGTACTGTAAAGCACAGAATATAAAAATAAAATCTTCTCAAAATTAAACTATCCCCTTCTCGTGAGCCACATGAAATACCGTATTCAGCTTTGGTATTCCTCCATCTTGAAGTCTGTGAGAGGAAACACATGCATAATAATTTGCAATAAATATTTAATGTTTAGGTTGAGATAAATTGAATATTGGCATATGGTGATGGGGTAAGGCATGAAGCCATGATAGGGGAGAAGCAAAATCTGTTCCTCCATCATTTGACTCGAGTGAGGGCTACTTCTGCTGGTGTCAACTTCGGGTGTGATGCCAGCTCCTTAGCTCTGTCTGCTCCATCCCTTTTCTTCTGATAATCTGCAATGATGAAACCTGCCGGGCTAGGGCAAAAGGGCAGTGTCAAATTTCTGTCCCTCTGTTCTGTGACTCAGGGAGAGAATCCTCTTTTCGTGGCTGACAATGGAAATATGCAGTGGTTGAAGTGGTGCAGCTTTGCTTTGTGGCTGTCTGTCTTTCTGACAAGTAGCTGTTATTTGTAGCAGAGTTGCAGTCACAGTCAACATAAAGTGCTCTGCATCATGAACAATTAAAACCATATTATATTTGCACCACAAATCATGACACTGAAATTACCCATGAGAGGCTACAGGGGGCACGGCTCTGGCCCCTTGTATAATAGTAACTGATTGGGTCTACTTTCATTTCCTTATTTTTTCCATTATTTTTTTCATTTTTTTTTTATTTGCGGTGACTGGAATGGGGTTCTCTGAAAGTCAGAGCTGCTGCTGTGCAGTGCTTCACTTTCCTCTCATAATCCACATCATTCTCTAATAAGATGGCTTCACACCTAAAGAGAACCCTTGACTGCAAGTCTCATTAACCCCCTCTGCCTTAGGTGCTTATTAGCATTCTCCTCTTGTATGTTTGCTTGATGAAATACAGAATGGAGGAAGGGCATTGCAAGGGAGTGGAAGATGGTGTAGAACTGATGTAGTGAGGTTGTTTTGAAAGATCCTCAATGGTGGGGGGAGAATAACAGATGTCATATCTTATTGCATCTTTCAAAACAGAGGAGTTGTCAGTGCCCTGGTTCATTTTAAAAGGGAGAAAATTACCTGGGCTACAGTAATGTGCTGCTGACACAGGCTACCCTCAGAATAGACTAGCATGGAATGGATTAATTAAAATAATGTTATTGGACAACTTACAGTACAGGCACTCACCTAAAAAATAAAATCAGGCAAGGAAGAGCATGTACAGGATGGAAGGGGAATACAGGTGATTTTATGTGTCTGGAGAACAACTTCAAACCTAGTGTCCCATCGTTGAGGAGTGCAGTGGGGAACAGGGCAGAACCAAAAGTTCTTGATCCCTCAGAAAGCTGAATATCAGCATTCCCCATGCTTGATAATGCATATCGGTATCTGCCATGCTTGTATTCTTACTTATAATATCTTTACCAAGATATTGTGCAGTGATGATGGATCATTCAGGGCCTTATACATTACGTGTCTAGTTCTACTAAATGGTGAGTTGTGATGCTAAATGATGGTACAAATGTTTAAGCCCTGGAATTTGATGCTACAGAGTGGTTCATCTGTTTTCTTTGTCTTCCATGGGCATTATCATTGTTCACTATATATGTCTCTTTGGTCATCTATCAAGAACTTTCTGCATTAGGCAAATCAGTTTTTTTTTATATTGTATGGCAGAAAAATCAAAGTTGAACTCTGCCAAATCTGTATGGGACAAATATTTAAATTTGGAGAATGAAACCAAAATCCCTGTAGCTGAAAGGTAGAGGTAAAGTGTTCCCTGCACTGGCCTGTACAATATCAGCCTTCCTGTTTAATTTTAGTTGCTTTGTTTTTCCCTTATTGAAATCTATGGTTTCTTGTACTATTCATAGGACTCTTGGGGTCTATGCTGTTGCTTGTCTGGCCTGTGAGGAGATAGACTGGTCCTGTGTCAAGTCTCCTGAACAGGGATTCTCAAGGAAGTGGTTCTATTCATAGATGTGGTGCAGAGATATCACACATGTAATCACATACAAATTCTTAATCGGTCTGTGTTTGCTCACTTGTGACATGAGTACAGCATTACTTAATAAGAGCTCTTTGGAAGTGAATGACAACCATGTAGTATAGTAGTAAAAGGAGAGAAATTATGAGCCTTGGGTGCTATTATGGCTGTACTTAAAAAAATATTTTCTTAGCTTTGTAGCTATCCTTAACTGTTGCACAAGTTTTCCTTAATCAGCCTCTGTCTTTTTTGGATTAAGTCCTCCTTCATTTATTTATGAGCATTTCTTTATGCTCATCACCGTTAATTAAATAAGAACTAATTGTAGCCAAGAATCAATTTATCCAGCAACAATTTGTCCTGACTAAAGCAGAAAAAAAATTAGAAGTGGAAGTTGTATTTTTAAGCACCAGATGATTTATTTTCAGAGGTCTTGATCAAATTAAATGGAGGATTAAATTAAGTGTGAACCGGTGGCTGAATTACACTGAAGACACTGTACTTGCAACAACTATTTTTCCCTATGCAAATGCTTATGAGGTGAAAATGGGTAGTTATTCACAGCTGTAGCAGCTGTGTCCCATATTTTTGACTCTTTCTTTCATCTGTCTCTCAGTCACTTTAGAGGAAATATTGCTTCTCCAGGAGACACATTCAAACTGCACGTTCCCCTAATGTAGCAGTTCAGTCTGCTTCCAAGAAATGCCATACAAGTAATGCAGTCACTCTAATTCCTAAACATGAGGAAGTAATGTAAAGAAAACAAACACATCAGAACTGCCTGTAAATGGGCACATGAGCTATATAACTTGCAGGATACGAAATACAAAGTGCTCAGCAGAAGCACTGTATAGTTTTTCCTATGAAATACTGCAAAAATCTCTTGTTCACATTCTTAATATCCATGGGTTTAAAGCAATGCATTTTTTTGTTGTTGTCATATAACTCAACATTTTCTTCATTCAGAAGTGTAATTGATTTAAGTATTGTATGGAGTTCTGTACCTTTGCTAAGAGAGGGAATAAATATGAGAAAATGAATTGTGGTCTCATAATGTGAGATTTACTATTTTAACCAAAAGGTAATTTAACTCTAAGCAAATGGAGAGTAAAACATTTTATTGAGAAATACATTAATATTCAAAGTGTTGTTTTTCTTCTGTGTTTGCACATGAGGCACCTCAGAATACATGCCACCCTTGGTGCACCTTCATTTCCTTTATGCAGTCATGTGGGGTCAGGCATAGCTAGTAACTAACAGCTGGGAGGATGAAGTCAAATCAATAAGTCCTGACAGCCATTTTGTACCAATCACATTAGACAACTCTTTGCTCTACAAACTCTTACTGAAAAAAAACCCCAACCACAACCTCCTCTAAATCCTGTCCTTTTTGGGTGCTTCCAGCAGCAATTCTCTGAGAGGCCAGTGGCAGATTTGTGACTCCAAAGTCATGAGGAACGTGAAAGCTCTCTTCTAGTCTCCCATGCCTTCTCATTTGTCTGTGCAAGCAGAAAGTCTTTCTATGAATCCTGTGAACCAGCTGGGTCAGTGTTTTCAGTTTCCAAATGAGTCTTTTGTGCTTTGATCTGCTGATTACTTGGGGGAAAGTATCTTGCTTGTAAAATGGCTGGGATGGAAATTCCATTGCAGTGTTGGTGTGCCGCTTGCTTTTAGCTGTCTCTTGGAATGTCAAAGCTAACACATTTATTGAGGCGAGAGCATGACATTTCTACAAAGAAACTTTGTGTAACTCAGCCTTTACCTGAAAGCTTAAGCATACCATATGCTTAAGATTGAGACTGATCCAAAAGCATGCCTACAAACTCTCTTTGGTAATCCTGTGGGATCTGAGAATTTGGTCTAGCATGGTTAAAGTCCAAACAGAGAATTCATCCAGTGATCATGAAGGTTTTTTCCTCTTCACCTACTCCTTCTCAGCTGTCCTGGTTTGCATATATTGCTATCCAAACAAGCAGCCAGAATGCATGAAGTTGTGTTTGATCGAGGAGGTTTCAGAGAGGAGCCACTGCTTCCTTCTGACATCCTGTGTGAGCTATTTGAACCCTACACATTGTGTTTAACAAGAACTCAGGTGAGAATGGCTATTAGGGTAAATAGAGAGCAAGGCTGAATCACTGCAGATTTACAGTTGATGGTGTATTGATTTAAGGAAAAGAATGTTGAATTTGGTGTAAGAGATGACAGCATAAAAGCAGGATGGAAGATGAATGTTAGCAAAACTAATGGGATATATAATAGCTTAGGAAAGAAAATGGTGAGAAGAGAGAGGTGATAATCTTTCAGGTACAAAATAACTTTGTTATGTTCTCCCTCAGCTTACTGTGATAGTTAATCATAGTTTGGGATGTTCTTGGGCTATTTGTGGTAGATCTTAAAGTAATTGGTCACAAAAATTGTAAAATACAAAAGGGGTAACATTAAAAAAAAAATATGGCAAGTCTGTCATTGTTTCATCCTTCTGGATTTTGGGTTCTAGTCTTTGTCCCAGCTGTTAAGAAAATTTGTACTGTCACCTGTAGACTTATTTAATGGAAAATTTTTCTTTACTAAGTTCTTCTAATGCATTTCTTAGCTCTATAATGCAAGTTGTAATGCATAGTACTGATAAATACACTGTGTTGCAGAAGTTTACTTTCTCAACAGATAGCAACAAGGGGATAATGCATGTCACATGTGGACAGCTGCTGTTTTGTGATAGTTTTCAGTGGTCTGTCTAGTGACGCTATTAAAAGGTTAATAGTGAAGCTATTAAAAGTGTTTTTTCTAGGAAAAGAAATCAAATGCTTATGGATTTTCATCTCTGTCACCAAAATTTTTTCTCAGTAGCCACGTAAGGATAGTTAAATTTCACTCTTGTGATGTGTCACTCCCTAACTGACTAAATGAATGTGGTGGTCACCTTCTCCAGGGATAGAGGGTTAAATCCAGGCAGGTTTTTTCCCCCTAATTTTGTAGATATTTTTCATTGCTTCTGAAATGTTGGCAATAGATAGCCTATGTTTTTTTAAATTGCCCACTCTCAGCAGACATCCTGATTTAAAATGTCTAGGTGTTCATCATTACTCAGGGCCCTCATTAAAGCCCAAATATGCTGGATTCATCATTACATTCAAGTTATAGAGTGCGATGTAAATCAGAATTAAAGCAAATGCTTAAACTTTTGTTAAAGGTCTTAGATTTTGGGTTTGGTTTTTTTTTACAGTTTAAGTAATGTTTCATAATGTGTTAAGTTTTATACAAGGCAAGAAATGATTTATTATGATTTTACTGAATGTTGTCATAAAATTAACTCAGTTTACAGTCATAGATTTAACATAGTTATTCAATTACAGTGACTTGAGATACTAGCATTTATTACTGTTTATTGCACTGCCTATATTATTACTTATTATAGATTTTTATAGTAAATCAGCAAAATCAGCATATGGAACAATGCTGCTATATTAGTATATACATTATGAAAGACCTATTGCTGTGTCTGTGGTTGCTAAAGTTTGTGGTTGTGATTATTAGTCATGTAGTTACCAAAAGAGCAAACCATCTTGCTAAGATTGCAGTAGTGGGATCAAGCAGTCAGCAACATATGAGCACTCCAGGTAGGCTGAGGTATTTTGGTTAGTGCTGGACTATGCAGAGAACAGTGGATGTGAAACAGTTTGTCACTTCACTGTTTTACGGCAGTGATACCAGGAAATATAAAAGGATGATGTTAGATGAAATTTTGATCAAATCTGATGCTTAGATTTTGTGAAGTGTTACAAAAACTTGTATTAGAAAACTTAATTTGACTGGCATTTTGCATTAAAACCATTTTTTTTATTGTATTCTTTATTTTATGTGTTCCTACTCAAGCACTACAAGTAGAATGCTGTGCTAATGTGCTTAAATGGCATCAAAGACTTATTCTGACTTTTTTGTTTGGTTTTGGGTTTTTGGCTTGGGTTTTTTCTTTCCACACTGCATAAACTGTCAGTAGGAAAAGGCATAGCAGTAGGATCAGTGTAATATTCTGGAGTTTTTTGTTTCCGTGCTAATTAAACTAACTGTTCAGTTATCTTCATTGTTCCCTAAATACATCCCTCATTCTAGTCTGAACACAGCCAGACAAAGCTTCAAGATGCTGTGGATCTCATAATTTCTTTGTTTGCTAAATTGGAATATTGTCTTCTATCAAATTTCTTTTCTGTTTATATGTTGGTATACAGTCAAAACAAACTTTAGTATTCTCTCTGATGGTTAAATATCATGAGCTCCTTTGATTGTTCATTATAAAGCAGGTTTTCTAGGCCTTTAGCTGTTCTTTAGGTTATATTTGAAACAGTCTTATTTAACTCTCAAGAAAAAAAAAAGCCAGATCTGAACCCTTCTATGTTGCTTATTACACCAGGACATAGGACTTGGCTATTTCTTCTGTATTTCAGAGCTGATTGCTGGAGTGCTTTCTTTCACAGCAAGATTCATGAAAACATTTCCTGGGCTACCTGGATGTCTTGAACTGCACCAAAGGGCTCTGGATGACTAATCTGGGAATAGAGGTTGTGTGGCCATGCTCCATACCTGGCTCAGAAGTCTGTATTTTTAGAAGATGCATAATCTTACGCCTGGGGGGAAGGAAACATTTGAAAACTGCCAGGATGATCCAAATGGCTTGGGCTTGCCATCCTTTCTCCCTTTTTTTGGGTTACATAATCTGTAAATTTACTGACTATAATCTGCGATGTTTCTGTCCTCCCCTGAGCTGTTGATTTAATATGTAGGAGATAGCTTAGGTCTCAAAACACATCTCCAGGCATGCTGCTGTTCAGTTGAAGCTCCACATTTAAAACAATTTAAAACAATTTAAGGCTGCACAATTTAAAACAATTTATTAGGGGGGTTTGAATTTTCAGAATGTGTGCCATGCTGATCTTGCATAATTATAATTCATTATTTAAGGTCAAATCTAATACTTTACAGAAATCTATTACATTAACAAGTTTACCCTTCTATAAGCAAAAACTTGTTTGAAAGCAAGATTTAGATTTCATAAGGCCACATTCATTGTCTTTGATCACATTGCATTCCTTTTAATGCCTAACTGTGCCATAAATTAGTCACTGTATTATTTTGTTGGGATTGGTGCCAGATCTACTGATTGCTGATGTTAAACCAGTCAGCCCATTTGCTTTCATGAAGTACTGCACGGTCACTACTTTATTTTCTTGTACTGCTGAACTTTTTAAGGCTTCAGAAGCTATTGAAAGTCTACTTTAGTGGTTTAGGTTGCTGCCTAGCCAGCTCTTTTTGTATGGTTTCGGGGGCGGGGGGGATGTGTTTTGTTTTCCTGGGGGCTTTATTTCTGAAATGTTAAACTGGTATTTACATTTCAACAGTAACTTAAGATGACACAGAAGTATTTTGTTATCTTTAAATACTTTACATCATTCCATCACAAAATTCAGGAGAAAAATACTTAAGACCTCTGCTTTTTTTTATTTATTATTGTACATAACTTGCTAGTAATCTGTATGTGCTGTTACTGAGATCCATTTGTGTTCTTGCTGTGCTTACAAAACTTAAAGTTTTAGCCAGAGAATTACTTTTATGTCTGTTGTTTGCAGTATAAAATTCCTGGTCTTTCTAGCTTTTAATACGTATTCACTGTTATAATGCTGTCATCTCTGTGTGAGTGTGTGTATTTATTGACAGACTTTTCTTGTCTTTCTAAAAAAGACATTTCTTTGTCCGCATAACTTTCATTCCTAGCAGACGGATTGTGACTTTTGGGGACACCTCCTAGTGGTTTAAAATTGTTCTTAACTATTTTAATTTAACTATAGCTTGCCTTTTTTTCTTCTCTGAGTAGACTCTGACATTTTTCAACTTGGCAAATGGATATGTTTACAGCCATTGCACTTAGATTAGTAGTTTCATGTTTACACGTGTAGCAGTGGTTAGTTATTTTTCTGGGGGAATGCTTCATCTGTCCAGGTAATGGCTGAAGTAGAATGAGCATGTGTTGGATGTGAAATATTTGTGAGTTAGGTTTCTTAATGTAAAACAAGTAAAAACTGCAGAATATTTTAGTACTAACATTCTAGTATTTGAGGTTAATGGTTCAGCTTGTTTTTCTCTTTACAAGAGATAATTAAGCCACAGGAGAGGATTGTGCTGTACTTTAGTGTGCAGTGGTGGTCTCTAAGAGATGCCGTCTAGTGTCTTAGATGGTGATAGTTTATCTGTAAAAGTTTGAGAGCTCTTGCTTCAGAGGTGCAATAGACTTGGAGAGAAGCAACGCTCTCTATTTTTCTTTCCCCACCTGATTCTTACTGATTGTTTTTAATGACTTTTTAAAAAACATTCCTGTTTTAATTCACTGATTTTAATGCTAGCTAGTCTCAGCCTATGTAAATGAGGAACTTATTTCTGTATGTGGGTCCTTCACTGGTAGTGTATCCATAATTCCCTCATTTCAGGACATATTATCAGTACAGTATTCTACTGTAGGCAGTTTCCAATAACATTTTGTGGCACTTACTTTTCTTCCCAAAAGTTCTCTGAAGTGCATATCTGTATTTCTTGAATAGTGCATAGAAACATGGGCTCAGAGAGGAAACAAAGGCAATCCTGAAGGCAAAAGACCTCCTGATATCGTGGTGAGAGTGATTTATCAGCTCTCAGTATGCATTTAGTGTTTGCCCTTGCAGGTTTTGCTGTGTGCAAACAGTAAGAAGAAATCTAGGAGGTTATATTTGTTCAAGTAGATGCTGATTCAGACAAGGACTGAAGTTTGTGCTTCATACTCAGGATGCAAGAAGGCTCATTTCTATTCAACAAAGCTTTTATGTCACCACTTATATAGGCACGTGCTCAAGTGCTTCACCAAAATAGAAATGTAATTATTTTCTGTGCATTGACTTAAACTCTTTGCTTAGACTGGCACTTGTCATGTCTTCAGTAATCTGCTCCTGATTCCTAAACAAATCCCTCTGTCCTTTTCAATAAAGGGTTTAATACTGAGTTTTACAATACACATGCCTGTGTTTACAATAATGAGCTTCAATGACAAGCGGATAGCTGGGGTGAGGAAACTGCAAGCTATGGTTAACAGATACCCTTGCTTGCTTTCTCTCTACCTGCTTAATCAAGCATATTATGAGACCTGATGAATTTTCCATATCAATGTTGGAAAATAGCTTCCTTACTATATTAAAAGTGCCGCCTTCTGAAAATTCTGTTTGTCTTGTTTTGTTTGGTTTTCTTTCATTTGTTTGAGGGCTTTGCTTCTGATTTTTTTGGGGGGTTTGGGGGTTTTTTTGGTTTTTTCTTTTTTTTTTTTTTTTTTTAGGGTTTGATGTAATGCTTGTGTGGCTGTCCTTGAATTATTCTGGGAGAAGGGAACTATGTTAACACAGAAGGGAGCCCTTGCTTGATTGCTGAGGCTTGTATGCAACAGGACAGCACCTCTGTTCATTCCCATGGTGGACAAAAAAAATGAAGAGTGGTACTTTTCAAGGTACCTAAGGTGATGTGAGTGTGCAAGTCCCATTAATATCTTTCTAGATGGATTTAAAAAATATAAGTGTTTGGAGAAATAATTTATGGGGAGTAATGAAAATGGACTTTTGCAGTGAAGAAAATAGAAACATTTGTTGGCTTGGTTTGTTTGTGTTTTGGGTTTTTTTACGTATTTTTTTTCTGATTTGTCATGTGAAGTGCAATGTAATTAAAAATAAAATCTGTGGGAATATTACTTGAACAGCTGGAGTGGAGGGGACAGAAAAATATGTATATATTTATTTTTATTGATAAAGATATACCAGAAGTTCACATCTTCCAGAGACAATCAGAAATAGTCAGAACTGAAGCCCCCTGTTCTAGCAGGCGCATCTAGCCAGTACTTCAGGATGCTATTACTGAAATAATATAATAATATTATGCTATTAATTTCTAATCTCTAATGCTCACTGCAGTATAACACTTCTGAAATGTCCCATGCAGTGTGACGTGAATCAAGTTAATCAAGGAAGTGGCATTGAACAGTGAAAATATATTTGCTTGGCAAGCAGGCATTTCATCAAGCTTGAGGAACGACGTCTGATTTTGGTAAGTCTAGGACTGCAACTTGTCAAGTACTTCTGCTTGACAAGCTTCCTTCTGAGAGGCTTTCCCTCCAAAAGTGTCCAAATTAATTGGATTTGAGAATCAGTCCTTGTCAAATTTTTTGATGTTTTGTTCTGTCAAAAGTCATGCTACCGCCAAAAGTTTTCCGGGCTGCATTAGGTGTGTAGTCTCTTTGGACAGGGTTCTGCAGTTGAAAAATTATATAGAAGCTATAATCTCTTTTAGTATTGAAACAAAGAGAGAGTGAGAAAGACTACTTTGCTCCTTCAAGAGTCTTGAAAGAAAAATGTCAGTTTCTCATGAGGTGTTTTCCCCTAGGACAATTTCAGTGCCGAAGCTCTTCTGACATATTAGTGTTAATGTGCTCTTTCTCCTTCCTTTATTTTTTTTTCTTTTTTATTTTTTTTTCCTTTTTTTTTTTTTTTTTTTTTCCATTCCCCTGCATGTGGGCAGATATAATATAGAGGCATTTTGTAGTTCAACACTTCACTCAAGCCTCAAGCAAAATGTTATCTGGACACTTCTGGGTTAATTTGGTTTTGTTGTTTTTTAGCATGTAATCCATGCTCCCATTATTTTTAGGAAGTGCTCATGTGCCATATTCCTTGTGTTCTGCATGTGCTTCTGCTCATGGGTTGACTCATTCTTTATCCATATCTTCTGTTCTCTGCACCTTTGATTCTTGTGTGTATCTATGGTTTCTCATAGCCAAAAGTACTACTAGTGCTTGCATGACTGAGTGGTAGCACACTCCTAACCTGTACTCATGTACCTTAAAGTAAATTATTGTCTATCAACTGTTTTTTGATATTAGCCTGTACCCTGAACTGAAATGTATGCTTGTATAATCTCAAGTGGCTTTACAAAAGTATTCATATTTCATTGATTTTTCTGCTAAATTTTGCAAGTCCTTGTAATGTGTGGGCTTGACTGCACCAACACCATCATTTCATGCAGGCAGCAGAAACATCTAATTTTGAGGAACTCCCAGCAATGGTGCTAGTCTGAGGGAAGGAACAGGACAGCAGCAAATCCATTAAATACTTTCAAGGATCTGGGATGGACTCTATCTTGCCCTTGCCTTCCACTATGTTTATCTTTATTTAAATCTAGCAAGGAAAGGTATGCAGAGCTGTGACACTGTTAGGAGTGGCAATGTTGATACTGGAGATAGCTAAACCCCATCTGCCGTGCATAGGTGACTGCCAGAGTTTGGACCTGACTTGGAAAATCAGACACAGACAATAAAATATTATTTTGTTTAGCAGAAGCCTTAAAATGATACTCCTTTCAAGGTATTAAGCCATGTTTGGCTTCTGCTTCAAGGTGTTTTCTCATCTCCCTGCAAAATTTCTGTGTTTCGTTTTTCAATGACTTGTATTTTTTTGTGTGTGCAACGGACCATCAAGGAAGATTCTGTCCTTTTGAGACATAAACCCCTCCTAGCTATGAGGAGAGATAATAAAGGCATCTCTGATGCTCCACTGGATACCCTTTATTGGAAGAGGAAAAGAGAAGAAACAAAAGAGAGAGAAGAAACAAAAGAGAAAGAAGAAAGGCTACAGGCAGAAGTGGTTTTTTTTCCACAAGCTTCCCTCCACTCCCACTCTGTATGATTTCTGAAGGTGTTTACTCATCAGAGAACTTGGATTGAGCTACTTGCTACCTCAGGGCACTGAAGGTCTTAAGTTACTGTGGGGTGGAAGTCAGACCCAGCCACCTTACTGCAAGTACTTTGGTCCTCCTCACCTTGCTATTCCTGGTCTGTATAATTTGCATCCTGCTTGTCAATAGGTGGCGGTGCTTTATAAGGCATTTGAGGTGGGTAAGGGCTGGGAGTGAAGGAGAAAGAGGGAAAATGATGCCACCAATTTTTTCACTGGGAAGGAGGAGATAGGTTGTTGAAAATAATACAACTACTTCTTCTCATTCTGGTTACTGTGCTTCTTAGAGGCTGCATGTGCTCTTTAGCCTTTATGTTCAAATCTCAAGCATCCCACCAATGTGCAGAACCACAGTGAAGAAAAATCCTTTTCTTTCTCCTGGCCATGTTTTCTCTGAAAGAACAAATAGTGTTTTTCAGGCTTGGTGCTGTGTTGTCATTTGAATTCTTTCTTTTAATTTTTTTTTGGTTTGTGCTGTCTTTTGTTTGTTTGTTTGCATGTTTGGAGTTGTGGGTTTTCTTGACATTAAGCTCTAGGAAAAGTTAAGAAAACTCAGCTTGAATTTGGGTTTCTCTGCCTAAGGTCCAAAACCTGTGTTTGTTTATACCAGTAGAACACACACAATACGTGAAGTGCTTAGCCCATTAGTTAGGTGTCCTGACCTATGTCATAGCAGGTTAGACTTAGACTCCGATTTTTGCTTTTGTTTAAAGCATTATTTTGCCAGTCAAACCCTCCCTCTGCATCAGCCAGAAAAAAAGAAGAGTTTGATTTTGTTGGGGAAAAAATAATCTTTAGCGTATTTTCTAATCAGGTAATGGGAAACCCACCAATTTTCATTGAATTCAGTTATAGCAAAATTGTACCTTAGCCATGGACATGAATAATAATCCCTCAAGCATAAAAGGCTTGAAAACAGCATGCGTTACATAGTGCCTTCCCTGTAACTCCATCTAATATGATTGTAGCTCTTTCTGTTTGTGCAGAGCTTCTCTCCTGAGATCCCTGATATACAGAAAGAATGAAGAGAAGGCGTTCAACCATTTCCTTGTGAAATGTCATCATTACAGCAGGTTCCAACTCAAATCAGATTGTTAGACTGGAGAGATAATCAGTATGTGCATCGTTATTTCCCAGTCATCTGTCTGAGACTTAAAATACTGTGTAGATTATAAATTAGTTGGGAGGGTGGAGAGAGTCCATGCCAAATCTAGGCTTCTGCGGTCCTGCTAGCACAGCATTTCACAAATTACACAGTGCAGGACACAAGGCTGGATGGGCCATAAACTTTAAAGGCCCTCAGTGGGATATGTTTGTTTTAGACTCTTAATTATGGCAAATTTTTTCCTGATGATACAATGAGTTTAGAAATACAGACAGTTATGTGTGCTTGGTGTTCTGGATGGGAGCGCACCATGTAGCTACATAAAATGAGAGCTACTTGGATGTTGGAACTGGAAAATAACAGATACTGTAGGCATCAGAGATGATCCAAATGAAAATCGATGTTTCCCAACTAAGCATGGGCTAACAGGCAGGGTTTGGGCAATAAACATCTACAGATATCTGGAGGGTGTCCACACCAAGCAGAAGTAGAAGTGTTGTTTGAGGTGGTCCAAGAAATAAAATGAAATGAAATTTGGCAAAGGAAGAGGCAAGCTAAATATTGCAGATCATAAGGGGACAAAAACCCCTGAAACGGCAACATTCTCTTAAAGAAACTGAAATCAGTTTTCACTTGATTTTGAGGTATCTGGCTGCTGAGCTGTCTATCTAGTTTGTAAGAAAGAATT
Source organism: Coracopsis vasa (assembly GCA_026283785.1). NCBI lineage: Eukaryota > Metazoa > Chordata > Aves > Psittaciformes > Psittacidae > Coracopsis > Coracopsis vasa. The sequence continues at coordinate 22,941 of JANHGB010045435.1, read as the reverse complement.
GTTGCATGTTCTGTCTTATTAAAGTGTAATTATTCTAACTATAGGGTAATGGTTTTTTGCTAAAGCCATTAAGTGCTCCTGAAGAGTTATAAGTTTAGCATATGCTATTCTCTCCTCTCAGACGCAACACTTCTAACAGGAGCATATTTTTTCCCTGAATACAAGACAGCTTGGGTGAGTGGATAAACTGTTTTGTGTGTGTGGAAATTTTTAAACCCAGGCTCTGAAAGCTTTCACTTTATCTCCATTTCTGGTGGGCCTGTAGTTAATAGATAGACAGATGCCCAGTCACAGAAGAGATACCTGCTGAGGAGTGAACTGAATGGGAGGATGTTGCCAGCTCTTTACTGTTCCTTAAGTACTCCACATACTGTCCTGAAGAGAGTTTTTCTTTATAATGCCAAGCCAACTTCTGCTTCCCTTCTTTCTTAGTCTCAGCCTCTTGCCCAGGTCTTCTGCAGCAGATATTAAGTCTGAGAACTGCGCTCAGAGAGAAAGCTGCTGCTGCCCACTCCCTGCCTCTTGTAGTCCTGTGTTCTCAAAGACGGTTTGCACGTAAGTGATGCATAAATAAAATTATTGAAGCCTGGGCTGCAGGTTACCTGCTTGTTTTTCATGTTCTACTGAAGTCCTGTGGTGGCTCCTTTTCATCTCTGCTCTCTTAGGATGGGAAAGTTGAGGCTTAAAGATGTGAGGCTGCTGCTAGTTGTTGCTGTGTAAGTGAGAAAATTGTTTCTGCCCTCTGTAGTTACTATCCCACAGATATTTTACTATTTCTGCTGCTGAGTAGCTGCTGGGTACTGTGCTGACAGAAGCGTATGCTGTTCAGCGGTGCTTATTTGATGGCTACCTTCTTGATAAGCACTAGATCCTGAATGAGAAATGGATCTTGGTAGCTTGAGGTCAAAGGTTCCTCTCTGGAAAAAGTTGCAACAGATCTTGGGTTTTTTTCTGTGTAGGGAGCAAAAACGGAGTGTTTGGAATAGGTTCTGCTTGTATCCCAACTTGTCTGCAAAAAGTAAGGTCATTCAGGCTGTTGTTAAAGGACAAGCAAGGTAACATGAGGAAGTATAAATTGTTTAGGCTGACTTCCATCTGGGACGAAGCAATGAAAATCCTGAAATGGATTCCCTTTAATGAAGAATTAAATGCTGGAATATGCATTCTGCAAGCTGATGTACAGAGTTGGGAATGCACATAGAGGAAATTTCTTCTTTTCTAAAAGTGGGAGACACAAAGAGGATGCTGAAGAACTGGTCAGGCAACAACAGACTTATGAAAATGAATTTATGAAATTTGCTATTGCTTAGAGTGCGGAATAGTGTGAGGTAAGAAGATTGACTTGCTACAATGCAGTAAATTATGTAGGACAATAAAAGTGCAGCTATAAGTGACTTGTGATACCAGAGTCCCCAGCAAGGGGGACCATCCCTGAGTAGATGCTTTTTGAATGAGGCTATGAAAGTGTCAATATTCAATCCAGACCTGCCTGTCCAGCACTTTCGTTGGTGGTCTAGAAAGTAAACATGAAACTGCTACTGAACTGGAGAGCAGTCAGAACTGTACACTGGGAGAGAGAGATGAAAGACTTTGGTTTATCAGAAAGTTGTTTCAGGAACATTTGAGGTATAGTACATAAATGCAGAGGGGGAAAAATGGTTTCTGAAATATATTTAATCTAGTAAGGAAAAAGGCAAGGACAGAACTAGTGGCTGAAAGTTTAAGGCCAGCAAATTTAAAATGGAAAAGCAGTGTGCAGACAAAAATATGCTATTGAGAGAGACGGACCATAGGAACAAATAACCATGAGTGAAAAAGGATTCTCCATCTCTGTCTTCCCATCAAAACTGTCTGGAAGATATATTTTAGCCAGAGTTTATTGGTCTTAGAGGTATATGGATAGACTGCATTGTTGTTAGATATAAAGGTGGCCAGAGTACATAATTTTAACAGTTTTCTTCTGGTTTTAAGGTCTCTGAAACTGTAAAGCACTGCCTGCAGTGGTTTAAATTCAATATAAGTCTCTGCTACTTGATTTTTGCTTCCCCACAGGAAAGTGGATATATATGTCATGGTAGAAACACATCAATTTAACTAGCACAACAGTGTTGTGCAAGAAGCAGGAGTATCACATCATATGGAGCTTTCTTATCAGTGCTCTGGTGCCTGAGTAGATACATGCAGTTACAAGGTTTGTTTCATATCCACAGTTCCCAGCTTATGGGATCAGAGTTTCTAACTCTGAGGACTTTGCTATGTCTTTGTGGGGGGAAGGGGGTCTGAAGAAAGTTTTTGCAGAATGTTCTCAGCTTTACACAGGAAGAACTGGAGCAGTAATGTTGCAATATTAATGTGAGAAACTATTCTTTTTTTCCTTACTGTTATCACTACAGACAAACCAGTCTGCTATAAGGCAATGTAGTTTTAATTGCTCTGTTAATTATAATGAGGCACCAGGAACTTGCTGAATAGGTCGCAGAATGCTTCCTTAAAATGAAGACTAACTGTTGTTCTAGTAGTAAGGAGCTACAATGTCTTTTTCTACAGAAATCTTTGTCTTTCGAAAGGACAGTGTAATAAGTAGCATATATTTGGTACAAAATGACATAACCCCAACGAAAAACAAATTACACCCTTTCTACATCTTTTTTTAGGTAGTGGTTGTATTTGAAAAATATTTCAGCTTACAGCATGGTAGTGCTTGTAAATGGCAATAGTGTGTTTCTCAAGACCTATAAGAGAAGACAAATCAGTAAGGCCTCTTTTTAGAAATCTGTCTTGACTCTAGAAATTCTATTTGATGTGCTCAAGATACCTTCCAAAAATGGGTGGCTTTCTGAGATTCAGAAAACATGAAATTCCAGGGCTGATTGGAGACTCCTGAATCTGCCAATTAAAGTCTTGTCAAAGCCTTGGGGAAAAAAAGAGGACATAGGAACATATGCACTCACATGTCTCTCTCCCTGCTATCATAAAGGATTTGACAGAATTAAGTGAACCATAGTGAAAGTATACCATGGAAGCATCTGGTCTGTGGTTTCAGCTGAATGCCCTTCATTTCATTGTCTATTTGCTTGTGCGTGATGAATTTCATGGACTGGCTCAGGTTGTTCAGACTGCCTTGCAGGCAAAGGATGTTACCCTCAGCACAGCACTTAATGTCCTTCATAACAGATTGACTTCCCTGGAGAAACCCAAGTATCATTCAAGCACAGATGATACAATGGAAAGCACATTCTCATGGTTTTGTGAATTGAAAGAAATTGCCCCATTTCTAGTACAAATGAACATTCCAAATAAAAATATGGCATGGAGAGACCCAGTCAAGAGAAGATTATGTGCTTGGGTTATAGGCCACTTGTAGGCAAATGAAAGGAAGCTAACTGGAAATCTTTTGCATAATCCTTGGAAGAATGAAAGTGAAACTAAATATCTGTTCTCTCTCAAATTAGCACATTATCTTTTGCATTTGAATGTCAAGACTACAAAAAAGCTCAAAACATAATGGAAAGGACAAATGGACAAAAAAAAAGAAAAATAGAAGAAAATGAAGCTAAGTTCTAGGGCTTCTCCAAAATCACAAATGTGCGAATAACACTGAAGCTTCAACATTTTGCGTTTGTGGTAATTCTTAAATTATATTGAATGAAAACTCCCTGTGAAACCCTTGTTATTGTAAATATGGTTTTGTTTGGCTCTTTTGTGAGGAAGAGGATCATGAACAGAACAATATGAACCTAAAGGAAATAAAAATACCATTGTGGCCCTTTAAGAAATAGATTTGATGGCAGCTCTTCTTTTAAGGATCTGTCTAGTTTCCTCTCTCTCTTCTGATCAATTAACAGGAGAAAATGCATATATTTTGGCAAAGGAAACACTCAATCCCTTCTAATATGTGAAAGTAATTGAGATAATGCAAAATTTTGAGGGGAATGGAAATGCTGGTGTATGTATGTTTATGAGCATGGCTATTAAAATTTAACTACTTCTATTGTCTAGTTTATATTAGATTTCCCTGTGAGGAAAGCTGGATTTCAGGAACCCATCCAGAAGTCTTATGAGGAACAGCTGAGCAATCTAGGATTGTTTAGACTGGAGAAAAGGAAGCTCAAGGGAGATATTATTTCTCTCTACAGCTACATGAAAAGAGGTTGTAGTGTGGTGGGTGTCTGTGTCTTCTTGCAAGTAACAAGCAATAGCACAAGAGGAAATGGTCTCAAGCTGTGCCAGGGGAGGTTTAGATTGGATACTGGGAAAACTATTTTCACCAAAATGGTTGTCAAGCACTGTCCAGGGAAGTGGTTGAGTCATCACCACTTGAGGTATTTGAAAGACATAGACATGGCACTTCAGGACATGGTTAAGTGGTCAACTTGGCAATGTTTGATCAACAGTTGTCTCAATGATATTAAAGGTCTTTTTCAATAAAAACGATTCTATGATTCACCTTTATGAAATCAATTTCCTTTTCATTGTGCCAGCAAGATACATTTTGTTCATCCATGTTAATTCTTCCTTGTGCAATCTAGAATATGTGTCCTTTTCTTGATATGTGAAATTTTACTCTTAAGTTTTAGACTAAATCCTTCTTGAATGGTTTGTGATGCTCAAGTGATCAGTTACCTTTCCCCTTCTCTCCACAAATACTTTTTTATTCCAGACAGGAGAGAGACAAAACACCAAGCTTCCAAACCAGATTTCCTTTAGCTGGAAATATGGGGGATTCTGCAAAGAAAACTGTTCATTTAAGAGGATTGCTCAAATCTGCAGCTTCAAAGACTTGAATAAGCTTTCAAAATAGGTTTACATATACCAAGAAAGATTCATGAATTTTTTGTTTCCAGAGTTTTACATTAAAAGAAGTGCACAAAAAAAAGAAAAAAAAAAGGCAAAATGTGGTTTTGTTGAATAAGCATACACATCAGGAGATGGGTTTTTTGAAGCCTGCTAAATGTGGGTAGCAATAGTGAATAATAGATGAAATATCTATCCTTGGTGTACTGTAAAACTACAGAAAAATAGTGCTATACAAACTTTAGTCTACTGTAACCATAAAAGCCCATTAACAATAAAGACATTATGAAGTGTAACTTTAAGTGGCATAAACTGCCTATTTTCATAGATTTCATGGCTTTTTTTCCTTATTTGAAATCCCAGCAAACTTCATTATAAAACTTCTTTCTGATATCCTAATTCTGCAAGGAGAAGAGAAGCAAAAGTACAAATGTTCAGATTTATGTGATAAAAAAATGCATACTTTTTTTTTTTTGATACGTTTTGGAATGAAAGCTATTTTTAATCTACAGATAAGAAGAATGTGAGAAACAGGCTCCAAAAATAGAGACAGATCAATATTTTATCAATCACTAAAACCAGTTTACAAATAAATTGTTCACAGTTAAGTCTGTGCACTGAAAGCAGAGATTTTTTTCATTGTTATAGATGGAAAGATGTCTTCAGGGTAATGCTTAGAATGGGACCTTTACTGTAGACTTTATAATGGCAGTGTTATCAAGCACCTCTATTATAAAGCTGGAAAGAGATTTTCATAGCTAAAAATGCCTGTTTTCATTATTCTGTTTCAGGCCTCAATATGAAATATTTAACTTTATTTCTTCACTCTGAGAGTGCTGAGGCACTGCCATAGGTTGCTCAGAGAAGCTGTGAATGCCCCAAACCTGGCAATGTTCTAGGCCAGGTTGAATTGGGCTTTGAGCATTGGATTTAGAGGAAGGTTTCCCTGCCCATGGCAGGGGGTTTGGAACTAGATGATATTTAAGGCCCCTTCCAACTCAAACCATTCTGTGATTCAACTATATCTTCAGCACACAAGTATTTGAATACAAAGAGACCTTTGTCTTAAACTTTGATTTCAGTGCTTACAAAACCCTTTTCTTCTTGAGTCCTTGCGGCAGATTAAGACTTACCCTAAACAGAGGAGGGGCAGGTTAGACAGATGTTCCGTGGTTGAAATTTTTGGGCTTTTATTGGTTTTCTCTTTTCTGCACCCCCATCCCACTCTGCAGCCATCATAAGATTCCAGTTATATCTTTCCCTGGGGACACTGAGTGTCAGACAAGGCACACAGTGTGCCCTGGTAAGTGCTCTGTGCTGGACTCCTAAGGCTTAAACATCTTGTGAGAAGGAATTGTGAGCAGCAAGTGGATTTTAGCACCATAGTCACTAATAGTTCTGCACTTGAGCCATCACCACTCCTCAGAAGTGAGGCCTTAAGAGTAAATATCTTTAACACAGAAAACGAATTCTCAGTTCAGAATGTGTACTGTTCCGAACAGCTCACATCACAGATTGGGTTACTGCATATCCCTCCTATGGCAATAACATTTGCTGCTTCTTAATAGACACAATGGGTTTCCTAAAGACCAATTTGAAATATAAGTATAAATGCAAGTCCTGTTGTTTAGCTTTTAAAATATTTTTATTGCAAATGATTACTATCTTTCAGAATTTTGTTTTGTGCATAAATGTTTCCATTTAAGGCTTAAAGTAACGTACAACCCACAATATTAACGTGTTAAAACTATGAATAGCCTCAGAAGTAACTATTGTAGCATCATAGAAAGGTTTGGATTGGAAGAGACCTTTAAAGGTATTAGTCCAATCCCCTTGTCATGGCCAGGAACATCTTTCACAAGATCAGGTTGCTCAAAGCACCAGCACTTCTAGTGATGGGCATTCACAATTCCCCTGGACCAGCCATTCCACTGTCTCACCACTCTCATAGTGTAAAATAATTTCTTCCTAATGTCCAACCTAAATCTGCCTTCTTTCAGTTTAAAACTCTTGTCCCTCATCCTGTCACTACAGGCTTTAATAAAAAGTCTCTGTCTTTCTTATAAGACTCTTTATATAGGTGGCAATGTGTAACAGCTCGTTAGTAGGTGGAACAATTTCTTCCACCTACTTACAGCAAACTCAAGCTGCCAGCTTTCCTGAAGAAATGAAATAAGGCCTCTCTTCACTAGCAATAAACTCCTGCTGCTGTTTCCCACAACGGTGTTAGTAGAATTCTTTGACTACAGAAGACAATATGCCAGATGATTTTTATTATCAACAAATGTCTTTAGTTCTCTGTCAGGGGGTTGAATAGTCCATAAATTCATTCATATAATTATATGTAATATCCATAATTGTCTTTAGTTATGCATATCTGAATATAGAGGAAAAAATATCAAGGTGATGAGCAGAATACTACTTCTAGCAAACTCACGTGTCTAATAATGTTACTAGAGTACTGAAAAAATGGCATATCGTGGCATTACCAGTGGTTTATATCTCTAGCAGTATTCATATTTTCATGTTTTCATAATTCCTTTACCTTTGTCTTTCTTAGGACTTCAAAGAGCAAACAAATATCTATAATATATGCTCTCTCCATTAGCATATTTACAGAGCAGACTGTAGTCATTTTCTTAATATGCTGGCCATACAACACTCCGTATATCAGTACCTCAACTTTAAAATGTCTACTCTGGTCTTTTAAACCTTTGATAAAAGGGAGTGTAATTACTGAAGAATGCCTCTTTGATATATTCCTCCAGCTGTTTGTTCTCCATTCTTCAGGAGATGAGTTAGGCTTCTTACATTGGAAGATTCTGTGATAGTTGTGCCTCATATAAAGACCTTGCTGTTTCTAATAGTTGTTTCAGATCATTCTTCCCTACAAATTTCACTTTTTTAAAAAGTTTGTTCCGTCCAACATTTGTGTCTTCAAGAATTGTATTAGCCCAAGACTCTTATTTGCTGCCTATTTGTAAGGAGAATAGTCCAACATTTCCATTTGCTGCTTATTGCTCTGAGACAAGATTATAGATTTCAAAGTAAAAGGAGAAGCTAAAGCGTTGTGAAAATCAGTTGATGTGTTCTTGACCATGAGTATGGCAGCTAGTGTCCTGCGTGCTAGATAGGCAGGACCCAGACTGGGTAGAATGGAAAAGAGTTGTGCTCAGGGGAGTTTAGCCCATCAACTGGCCTGCAGTTTGGTGGGATACAATTTCTTTTCCTCAGAAATTTTTGCCTAGACATGTTGTGCTGTTTTCTTTCGTGTGTTAGGTTTTGTTGTTGCTGCCAACTATTGTAGTCTTTCTGGCCCTCCTGTGCACCCCAGTCTGCCTCCACAAATCATAGGTCTTTAATATGACAGGGAAGCAGTGTGGGTTTTGGCTGCTGTAGCCTGCTCTTTATTTTTGTGTAAGTAAGTGCACTTACATAGCAACCTTTATTTTTTCTTTTCTTTTTTTTTTTTTTTTTTCCCTTCTAAAACCAGATGTTACCATAAGAATCACATAAGAATAAGTCTGGGTTTTTTGTTTTTTTTTTATATATATATATTTTAATCTGTGAGAGTGCAGTAAAGGACACAAACACATAGATTTCTACAGCCTCGCAACTCTTGCAAATTTTCATGTGGAATACCTCGGTCATACTGTCAGAACTCTCTGAGAAGTTGGCCCAGCAATGTTTTTGTCATATTTCCTGTACACTCCATAACTAGTGTATTTCACTAGTTGCTAATATGAGCATAAGAGAATGGTACTCACTGCAGCTAAATGAATGTTTTCCTCCATTACTGTGTAAGGTTTGTAGGTTGCCATATCTGAATATAGGTTGAGACAAATATGATAAAGCATCACTTCAGAACTGGGTTGCGTGAAAAACAAACCAGAGGAAACAAACTGCTAATTTGAGAACATAATGGTTGATCAAAATTACTTTTAGCTGCTGAAATTGTCTCAGTTCTTATCTTAGGTGGAGAGACTTCCAACTGCACTCTAATACCAGCTATAATGAATGGCTTCATCCTAGCACCAGTCATCTGTGGTACTTTGGTGATAACAACCGTGTCTATGTGATATATGATCTTTATCAGTTCTGTGCCTTTTCTAACATTAAGCTGTGCTCTCAAAAGTCGTTTGTATGTCATCACTATCACCAGCAGATTTTTATTTGTGAATGGACTGAAATTGAAGCAGACCTTGTTTTTAGAATTCTGTATTTTTCATACTTTCAGATCACCTAGGTTATTTTCATTCAGTAAATATTATGCTTTGTTTGGGTCAAATATGATATCCCAAGTCTCTTGCTCACTGTTCCCCTTCAGGCAGTGAAATCTCATTCTGCAGTGGTGGAATCTGGTCTTGTATAAGTTCTCTGACCTTCACAGGTTGCAGTAGTTCCTAGGTAAACCTAAAAATATGCCCCTTTCCTACTTAAGCTTTCAGGATGCTAGTAGACTGGAGCTCTAGGACTGGTACCCTACATGAACTCTGTCTTGTAAGGAACTGTTTCTCTAGCTTGTTTGTTTTCTGTATAGGCTTCATCCGTCACCATACTTTGTTAACTCATTTCAGTAACCAGGACACTAGATTCATGTGGTGTATTGCTGTTAATTTCAAAAATGTGCCATTAGTGACTCACAAAAGACATATGTTAATTCAGACCCAGTACAGTTGAAACGCAAACAAGTAATATATACAGCACTTACCCAACGGTGTTACAGGGCTTGTTCAATTGTTTTGTATTTTCTCCAAGTTTGCTATTTTTCACCAAGTCATTCTGAGAGTACTAGATAACTCTGGCATAAATAATGTACCCCCAGTGACTATTCCCTTATTTATACATTTAATAATCAATATTTTAAAAATTCTAGGCTTATACGTTAAATATTATATTTTCATTACAGTATTAAACAAGTAGATTAAATTATATTTTCATTACAGAATAAATCAAGGGCACATAAAATTTGGATTGTCTGAAATTGCAGTGGGTGATGTATTATTTAGCACTGGGGGATCAGAATACCTTTAACAAGTTCATTTGCTGACTTTTTTGTGTAGAACAGTTGTTTTGAAAAGTAGCTTTCTGCAGGAAAAAGAGTGATTTCTTCTTAAATCAACTGATACTTGGGAAAAGATGGGTAAGACTGACTTGACTGTCCCTTTATCGGATGACCGATATGTTGTCTAGAAACTGTAAACCGTGCATCCAACCTCAATGCTTCCTCTGTGACTATGGGGGATTTTTGTCCTTTTTTCTATGGGACATCTTGTCTGGACTACAAGATGACTTTCACTACTTGTTACATAAAGTTCCTTATTTTTGTGTGTGTTACTAACAAATTTACTTGGTTATTTTCCATATTGCACACAGAGAAGGAAGTTTTTATTCTATGATGATCTTCGCAGCTAAAACCTAAACCCCCTTAACGTGGTACTGTTTATCACATTGCTTAGTGTTACTTACAGTGTGACAGAAGAGTACAGACCCTGAAGAACCTTCCCATACTTTATTAACACCCACTAAAAAAACATTTAAAATATTCATGAGAATTCATTTCTTCAATAAAAAAATGATAAATATTAAATGTGGACCATCAGATAAATGCCATGAACAACCTTGTTCTTGTGGAGCCTTCAGGACACAGGCCTGGGCTCCTGACCTAGTATTTTCTCTTCTCTATTGTGTATAAGAGAAGAGATGGCTGTAACATGAGCTGGACTTCTTGCTCCTGATTGAAAATGGAGGTTGGATAGTACTAGATGTACCTAAGATGGCCGTTTAGTTTGCTTGGTTTTGCTGTTGCTGTTCTTGGTCCATCAGCGATAACAGATTTCGACCCTTAAAAATCTTCAACAGAGATATTCTGTAAATCCTTGTAAGTTTTGTCCATATGCTAAATTCATGTCTTCACTTTCAGCCCCTATGTGGAGTATCTGGAAAATCTTATTCTTTCCCTTGTCATCAACATGTTACTTTCTCATGCAAAAGAGATGGAGGGAGAAAGGCGTAGGGGGATTGGCTGTACTGTTCCTGGTGAAGCCATTCACCTTACAGTTTACTAACCATCCTGCTGGAGACTGCGGCTATTAACCATTGGCTGCTAGCCACTGATCCTTACGTCTGCCCTTTGTGTTTGATAAGTGTGACAGAGTCAACCATTTCTTTTTCAAAGAGTACTGCAGACCCATATGAAATACAAAACCATACTGACCTGAGAGGTGGGAATTCCCATTATTCAGAAGGTGTGCTGACCCCTGTGTTTCCCTCAAAAGTAGAAAATTCAGTACAGTATGTGCTCTCTCCTGAAACATAACAGCCCAGATAAGCTTTTCCACACGGCACTGTGAGCCTTGTTTATGAGACACTCCTGTTTTCTTCTGTCCTGAGCAGCTCCTTGCTTTAGCATTGATTTCAAATTCATGTATGCTGCTAAAGGAAAAACATGAACACTCCTAGTAAATAGTCAGCACTCCATGGCCAATTAATAATTGTTGCTTATTCTTTTCATGGTGGCAGCAGACTGCCCACCAGGGATCTGCATCAGTGGCAAAGAAATCCTTCCATGCCACTTATGGTTTAAAAGCTTGCCCCTGTTCATTTGTTGACCTCCAGCATGCTTGTTTCTTTGCATTCCTCAGGATTATAAGGTTGCTGTAGAAAAACAGAAGAGCCTGGCTTAGTTGCTGTGTGATGTTGGTAATGTTATGTGTCCTATGTCTGATTTATACACATGGTGTGCCTGGAGGGTTATGAATAATTATTATCTTATGTATAGGCTTCTCCAAGATTAGAAAATAAAGGTCTCTGTGACCTCAGTGCAAATAATTTCTAGCATCGCTCTGCCCTGAACCTTCAACAGCCATGGGCCGGTACATGGGCCAACCCAAAGCAAGCTGGGCCAGAGGCAGGAGCTTTGACAACATATTTTTTTTTGCCTGGGTTTTGAACAGCTTGCTGCAAACTATGGATGGTGTTGATCTGGTACCAGCCTTAGCAAATTAATTGCTGCATTGCAGCTGTTTCTACTCATTATGTGTCCATGTGTTTTATATTTAGAAGGTGACAACCTTAAAAAGACCTTGAAAAATTTCCTTGTTCATGCCTCTGCCCCTGAGGCAGATCAGCTGTGCCTCAATCTTCGTTAATGATGCTTGTTTGTCAGGCCTGTGGTCTAAAACCCTTTCAGTGGTGGTTCTCCCAATGTCCCCATATGACCTCCTTCAGTGTTTTCCTCTCCCTACTGATGGGAAAGATTGTCCTGAATTTGACAGCAAGAGAGATTCAGGTTTTCAAAACTATTATTGTTCATTGACAACAGAAATTGGAATATCATTGATTTTCTTCTTCTTTGCAGCAATCTTTAACCTAAGTGAAAGCAATTGCCTTTCAGCCCTCTCTTCCTTATGCTGGACAGCTCCAGTTCTTGTGGACTTTCCTTAGAGGGCAGGCTTTGCAGCTTGCTGATCCTTTTTACTTCTCACGTGAAACTGCTTCACCTTCTTGAAATATGATACCCAAATACAGAAAATAAGTCTTTTTAGAGCTGAGCGAAAGGGTAGTTTTGTGTTTTTCAGGCCATATTTCTGTTTGCAAGTCCAGCTGAATGCGTTCTTTTTTTTCAGGAACAGAATGAATGTTGTCTGGTTCAGCTTATAGTATGCTGTAATCCTCAGATCCCTTTCTAGAGAGCTATTTCACTGAGACAGTCATTCTCCATTTCATATACTCCTTTGGGTAGCACTTGTTTTGGCTGAATGACAATCTCTGTTTCTAGATCAATTTGTCTGCATTGGCTAGATCACCTTGAGCTCTAATGCTGGTTTTTGCAGCTTCTCTGTCCTTGATACTATTTGGTAGACAAAATCCTTGATGCTATTTGCTAAGTTCTGGAAGAGATTTAAAGAAGATAACAAGTGGTTCAAAGCGTGTGTCCCAAAGAAGCAAGGTGCTCTCACTGAAAATCACTTCAAATATTTGTAGTAGAGCATGATACTGGCCTAGAAGCCCGAATAAAACTTAAGTTAATGTATTTTAGTGCTGTTCTGAAACAGCACCTGAAAGAATTCATTTCAACACTTTCCTAAAGCTGTTGATGATAAATTCTGGGAAGCAATGATGGTCTTATTTCAGCATGAAAATTTCCCCATGTACCCTCTATGATAGCAATAGGGTCCCCATGCGTGATGTATAAACCTGCTCCTTCTGGGAGCATGGTTTTATAAACATATAGAAACCATATCCATCCAGAAATTTATTTCCCTAGTTTCCTGATTAAACTCCTTGCTATGCTCAGCTGTGCTTCTCACTCCCACTTCCATGAGGATAAGCTGTAAATTGAGGATTTACTTGAGAAAGGAAGGATGCAAAGAGAAAAAAAAATAAAAATCTTATGTTTGCTCTGACACTCTGAGGAAGATATGTCTATCTTTGAAATTAATAGTTAAAGACATATATAGCAGAGTATCAGAAGAGTAACGACTACTGGCTTTTTTGTTTTAACTAAATTATATTTTTAGTCATTAGAGGAAGAACTTTCACACTGATCTTGACTTCCTGACTTTCTAAACCATGAGTCTTAATGCAGTAAAACAATCCTGGCTTTGTGACCCAAGTGAGAGGCCCCGGACTGAGCAGTAGGCATTTACTGTTGGCCTGCTTAAGAAGGTCTGTAAAATATGGTACATAACTGCTCTACTAAAGCATTTATAAAGTTTGTAATAGAATATCATTCTTTAGTTGAACAATATTATATATCTCAGAAGAATGAAGGATGTGTTATTTAGACCAGTAGAAAGTAGATAGCTTCCATATGTCCCATAATCAGCCATGGCCTTTTAGGTGACTTAAGAATCACGTCTTGGCTGGAAGGTCTCTACTGTAAACAAGGAGGAAAAAGTGTTAACAGAGAGTAATTAATGTGATTCATTTTGGATAGTTCTACTCGGGATAAATGTCATGATATCTGAAGGTACCTAGATATTCTCTTTGGCTGCAAGTGCCCCTGTATAATTCACATGGGCAAGATCCTAATCTTAGTGGCTGAAATCGTACTCTAAAATCCTTAGAAGAATGAGAGAGCACTTCTTCAAGATACACTGAGTTGCAAATAATTTTTTAAACACTCCAGGATTTAACTCTCAATTCAAGTAGTTTATAGAGCTTCTAAAGTATCTGGGACAGGAACCCAACTGGTAAATACATCCATTTGCTTGTTTACTTCTCAGATTTAGTATGGGAAGGGAATAGCTAGTTGAAAGAATATAATAGCAGAATTCTGGGCTCTAAACATTTTAATTTCTTTTGCTCAGTATTAAAATTATAACTCACTGTAACTAGCTTTTGCCTCTTTATATGGGCAACAGGTAGGCCAAGATAGCATTGAATAAATCTCTGAAAATGGTGATATGCGACAAACAAAATTGCTGGCTTGGAGTAGGCATGTACTATGGCTCATTGTAACTATCACTGGTAGGAAGAAAAATAAGAGGGTATTCCCTCTACAGAGCTGACTAAGTTTAAGAAATACATAGGAGTCTAGAAAGTTTTAAAGCTTCTTCCTTCCTCCCCTTTTCATGCTTCACTGAAGCTGCCTGATACAAGCACCTTCCATTTCTTGGTACTTGATTTCACTTTAGAGAGTTAAAAGAGATAAGGCAAACCTTAGTTTTAATAGACCTCTCCTTAATTCTACCACAAAATGCAGACTAATACTACTTTAAAATAGTCATTTGGAATGTTAATGATCTTAATAACCCTTTAAAGAAGAAAGAAAGTGCTGAAATACCTTCTAAGAAAGCTGGATTCTACTATAGGTATACAAAAATATTATTCTTCTGAAGAACTTTAATTTAAATATAAAGGTCGTTCCTGTGTGGGTGTTTTTTTTAAGAAATACATATCTAGTTATGCTGATTAAAAACCAACCAACCAAAACCCTTCTAACCTTTCTAGCAAAATCAACCTGAACATTGTAGTCAGTATTTTAGGAAAGAAAACCCACTGGTCTTGAGAATTTCAAAATGGGCATGTTCTTCCCTTAAAATATATATTCTTTCTTTCAGCGCAAATGCTGTAAAATTGCAGCTAGAAACTATCACTGTGCAGAGTGCCTTGCCTTTGGTTGGAGCTACAACTGGAGCCCAAGATTAGGAGGGTTTGATCTAGGAAATTAAACTCATGTCCAATATCATCCCTTTGGTGGTGTCCACCTTTCCTCCCTTCATGCCGTAAGAAGGTTTCCTATCTGTTCTTCAGCTTTGACTCTTTGAGGTTTCTGGTTTGGATCCTGTAAACAGGTCACTAGGAGCTTTGCCGCTGACTTAGCAAGACTTGTGCCTTGTCTTGACAGGTCTGTGTTGCAGATGGAAGCAGTGGCTTGTGTCTGCAGAGTTTGATGGGCTGATAACTCACTGAGGCTCTTCCTGGCTTAGGAGTTTAACAGCTGCTACAGATCAAATGCTGGACTATTTGTTTTAGTAAATTGCCCTTCTTTCTTCCATGTCACCCAGTATCACAGAGAAATGCCACTTCATTATAAGTTGACAGAAGACTGTGAATCCCAGCTTGGAAATGTGTGTGTATGTGTTTTCTTTGGATTTCCACAATAATTTTAAACAACTGTAGAGAAAGCACAAAGAAGCTGCAGGCAGAAAGCCTGTAGTGGAGAAAACGGACAGGTTGTGCTCGTGACTCTGGAGATAGCTTTGTTCTGCTGGCTCAGTGCTCAAAGAAAACAGTTCTGTTGCTGTATTTACAGCATTAGCTGTTACCCAGAGCAAATCCTTACTTCTGACACACCTGGCCAATGGCCTAACCAATTTTTTTATAATTAGTCACAAAGAATGACATTTTTACAGAAAAAGAAAATCCCTCCTGTCTTGTTTTTGGGGTTTTGTTGGGTTTTCCTATTTTTTTTTTTTTTTTTGTCTTCTACTCTTCCTTGGGTAAATAGTATGTTCTTAAAAAAAAGATTAAAATTCTACATTTTAGATTCTTAGAATTCTGATGCTTTTTTTTAGAGGTAAAATACAGAGGAGTCAAATAAAGTGAAAAAAAGCTCAAAACCTCAAACCCATGAATGCATTTTGCAAATTAAAATAATTAAATATTGTGAAATTCATGAACTTTTTCTAAGCTAAAGGTGTTCCCATTGCTGCTGCCTATTTCTGCCTCTATGTCATGTCATGCTGATCCACTGGTTGTACCATCAGCACGGCTTTGTGGCTTAGTGCTGTAGAAAAACTGTGAACTTGTCACTGCTTCCCTGCTGTTTACTAATAAGATTTCTGGCCACAGTGTTAACTGGCCCAAAGTATTCCAACATGAAGAAGCAATGGCCAGAAAATACTGCCTCCCTGTATGTCTTCAGCTGTGTTCTTCAGTGGTGTTGTGATAGAAACTCCTTTTTCCTACTGTGATACTGTATTACAGAGTCATACAATGGTATTTTAATGTTTTTATGGTTTCTTTGCTTTTGACCTTGGACCATTTGTTCTGACACAGTGACAGAAATATTTTTTGCTAAGATGGGGTTTTCTTCCTGTCCAAACCTGTGCTATTGTTAAATATTGAGGAGTGCAATCATACGAGGATTGTGAAGGTGCTAGAAGAAGAAAGGGGTGTATACTTTTAAAAGCTTGGGACTGCTGATACTGTCTGATTCGGGACTCCCTCCTGAATCTGTGTATAAAATGTGAGCCCAAGGGTGCATTTGAAAACTGGAGCGTGGCTCTGCTACTTGTGTCAGGCTGGACTCTTGCTGTAGAATGAGTAATTTCTGGACTAAGTTTATGGGGGAGGAGAATCACAGGGAAAACTGTCACTGGATATGTGAATTGTTTTCTTCTTTTAGTATGTGAGAAGTTAAAGGTAGTGGATACATGTTCTAATTTTACCTGGCATTAAAGGAAAACAAAAAATATACCCCTCAGTTTTGTTTTCAAAGGGACCTATTTCAACTTGAATTGTCTTTGAGTTATACAGTGCAAACAGGGTGAGCTGGGGACATGCATGAAAGGAAGAATAGGCTGCTATATGATACAGTTGGCTGTTTCCTAATGTTTCTTAATGAACAAGAGAATGAGAGTGGGCCTTAAAATAGAATTTGGGGGAGGGAGAAGAGAATAAAGTTCCCTAAAGCATAATTAACTAGAGAGACACTTTTCCATACTCATTTATATTAATCTTCAAAAGTGAGAATGAAAGTAGGAGAAAAAATATAAAGTAACTAGGGTAAAGTAATTTTCCCTACTTTCTTAACACTTACAAATTAAGTCTTGCTTAAAAAATAGGAAAAGAAAGGAAAAGGTTGACTTCAAGTAAGGGCCTTCAGGGCAACAATATAAAATGATGTGGATATTTAAGTGCTGTGTATCCCGGTATTATAATTAAGACAAAGTATCTTACAATTATTCCACCAACTGGGTTAATACATACAGCGACTGTGAAGTCCAAATAAATATATATTAATCTTGAAGATTTTAAAAAAGGCAACCAAAATACAACCCCCCTGAAACAGGATGTAAGTATATTATAAGATTAACAATTTAAGTTCAAAGATGAAGAATCTGTTAAGTACTTTCTCACACTATAAAATGTGGTGATCAGTTTGCGTATCTGCTTCTGTGAAGGCAGTTAGCAATATTTGTCATCAAAGAGTTTTTACCAAAGCATTAAAATGCTTGCGAAACAGTGAGTTGTCTGTATGTTTTTGTATGAATTTCTGAAACAAGGACACTGAGTGAGATAAGGTAGAGTTTTGTTATAACTATCTGTTTATATATGTGAAAAATTAAGAATCTGAAGGCTCAGCATTAGGTTTCATGGTGAAACCATTCACCTCTAAAGCACATGTCCTTGTAGTACTATCCTGAATTTCAGAGTGGTTCCACCACTGGGTATGACAACACCATTCAGCCAGATGTGCTTCTCCTGGGATGTATCTGATTTTGCTACTGCAATATTTTGCTGCTGTTAATGACGCAGAAATGGGAAATTTGAGTGTTCCTGTAGCAAATCTTCATTTAGGGACCCCAGCTGAAGGAAAGCAAATGCCCAGAAAAGGGTGGAACTGGATGTGGTCCATACCTCCATTCCTTTGAAATACCGGTTGCCTCAGCTGGTAGGGAAGAAAAGCTGCTTCTTCTCTTACTGCTCTGTGGGTTGCTCTCACAGCTGTGAAACTGTTAAATGCTGCCCCAGGGGGGAGTGCTATCTTGCTATGGAAATGAATTAAAAAATGTGGCATTTTGCTGGCAGGGACAGGTGGTGTCTGTGAGAGCCTGATTGACTGCCATCAGTTTGTCTGATGGATTGACTCCCATCACTGCTGAGCCAAAATTCATTGATTTTGCTCCTTCTCTTCCTCAGGATGACCTTCTCAAGAGGGACACTGTACAGAGTCTTTACTTTTTTTCCCCCTACCCTTCAATTCATCCCTGATACCTTTTGGTTATTTCCTTTTTTTAAAAAACCACTTCCCTTAATCTCTGCTAATTATAGATTGAAGATAAGGGAGGTAAGTCAATGGGATGAATAGAAGAGCAAAGTGTACAAACGGCAGGTCTTTGAGAGTAGAGTCAGAGATTGTTACAGCTTCCCAAGGTTGGGTACTGATGTATTGTCATAACAATTGTGTCGTTGTCCCCCTAAAAAACTTTGTCATGAAGAGGAGAAGGGGGTGCAGACATAGTAGAAATAAAAACCTTTAAAGTGAATTCAAGATCAGGTCACCCCAAAGTTGGTGTGTGGTGCTTGGTGACTGTTACTTCCACTAAAAACAAAAGTAAACCCAAAGATTGCTCAGTTTAGAAAAAGGATAGTGCCAGAATGATAGCCTTGAGTCTTTGCCCATATAAGGCTTTTGTCTTCCAGGGTCACCTAGTGGGAATTGTGCAAGTGAGCTTTGTTACCAACTGTGGCAGGGCAGTTTTAGAGCAATTTACAGTAAAACAACCAGTTGACTTGAACAGACTTAGACTGGGGAGCTGAGATAACCTGATTTTACCTAAAAAAAGGAAGAAGTGTGTCTGAAGCATCTGGGAACATCTGGTCTCTGGGTGCTGATGGAGCAGGAGCATATACACTGGGAACTGCAACTTTTTCTCAGATGTTTCTGATAACAGTACTTCTGTGACAGGGTTCACATCTTATCTAGGAGCAAAATTGTGCTGCAAGGACAAAACCGAAGAGAAAGTGAAAAAGCAAACTGTGTATTAAGAAATAATCATTCGGTTTGTCTTTTCTGTGTTTCTTTGAAAACCACTCAAATTCAGGCAAGTTGTAGCTTAAGTTTTGACATCTGTTAAATGAAAGTAGTGATGCTTGCCAAATCAAGGCTTTAGGTCCCATCTCTGACAGGGATCTGAGGGCTGACTATATGCTATTATTTAAACTGTTGTAACTACTTTACAAATAATTATTAACATATTTTTAAATGCTATATAAAACATACTGAGTGTAAATCCCTCCAGAGCAGCAAAGTCGGTATTTTGGCACATGTCAAGATTTTTTTGAACAACTTCTCCCCAGAGCAAGAGAGGTAAGGGAGACAGCTGGGTGTGGAGGCTGTGGGTTGGGAGAACCTGCTAAATGAACAGGCAGGATGGCAGCGGAAGGACATCATGAAGAAGAAGGGAATGGGAGATGCAAAATACAGGGAAAAGGATTCTCCATTGCACCAAATGATGGGTTCCAAGTCCTTGTTTTTGGTTAAAAAGAGTTTGTGGATCCCTGTCACAGTGCATAGGGAAATATTAACAAATCTGAGTGTGAAGAGCACTGAAGCAAGATGTATGGATAGGGGATTTATGGCGGTACCTGGTACACTGGTTTTCCCAGTGGTACCTGGGAAAAGAGTGCAAACCTGTCACTTACCATAAAGGCATTATGGAGGATACGGGGAAAGGTGAATGCCTTAAATGTGAGCCCAGCAGAGACAGGAAGGGCAGTATGGAGCTTCCCTTCAGTGTGGTGTCAGGAAAAAGGTTTGGAAGTGAGCTGTGGGGCATGGAGACATGCAAGAAGTCCTGAGGAGCCTGGAGGCACTAGAGGGAATGTGACTCCCAAGGCCTCTCTGCCTGCGCTACTTGTGATTCTGATCACTGCCAGATGCAGAGGTGTTGAAATTCCCTGAGCGAGATTGCCCTCGTGGGACTGCCAGTTTGGTGATGCACAGTGAGGAGATGTAGGATAAGCCATCTGCAGTTAGAAGTGCTTTTCCTCACTGAACAACCACTGACTGGTTGTTTCTGTCAATACATATTTACATCCAATTACTGCTTTTTGGTTTGAGTTAAACGCTGTAGCTCATTTACCTACCCCTACTAATTTGCTCTGATATAGGGATGGTATAAGGCTGGGAGACAGCCTGCTCTAAGCAACAGCGTCATTTCAGCATGTGCTAGTAAGATTCCTCATAGGGACAACTGTAGTTTCAGCATCCAAACCACCATGATGCTGTACCTTTTCTTTTCTTCTTTTTTTCTTCTTCTTTTTATTTTTCCCCACCTTTCCTCTTTAAAATAAAGGGCTGAGCCCTTTAATTACACTCCCTGGATACAGGATGCTTAGTACAATGCAGAAACACACTCTGAATGACCAGAGTATAGGTAGCCACCTCTTTCGTATCCATAGCATAATTCAAGGGGAATCTAATGTATTACTCAGTAAAATGCATTGACTACTTCAGCTTTACCTTCACTGTAAAACTGTAAACACCATATTGAAAATGTTACATTCAATTCAACACAGTCTGAAATGATTGACAGTATCTGCTTCAGAGAGGCCCAGAACTGAGCTAGTATGAACACTACATTAGCTTGTGCTCAAAGAAACTACACCATATCACTGGGAAAGTCATTTGAAGGAGCCCATACTGTGTAGTGACTTTGACTGCATTGCAGCTGCCTTCGTAATGTACTTCCTGTAGGTAAGGGACACAACATTTTCAGTCTTGGGGTTTCATCAGATTTCCTGAGCAGCCTGTCTCCTCCCAACCCAAATATAAAAAGTCCCTCTGACAGCAAAGTTAGAAAAACTGGAGAAAGTATATTAGGTTTTGTGCATTAGAGATGGTGAAAGACTAGTCAGTTATTTATAATTTATAGTACTTTCGAAAGGGAAAGAGAGAGAAACCTAACTTTTAATTAGAAACTTTCCAAGGAGAGGAACAGTTGTCTGTTTGCTGAAAGGAAAAGAAAATCTAACATTTTAACATGGCAATTTCTAGCAAGAATTTTTCTGTTATTTGAGAAAAAGCGAAATAAACCCCAAACTAACAAGCTGATATGGCATTTCAGTACAATGAAATTTGACGACTGATGTACTTGGGTCATCCGTAACTGATATTGTTTTTTCTACCCCATACAAACACCTGTTTAACAAGTAAATTTTTATTTGTGTGTGTGGTGCTGAGAACCTTGAAAGGAGGCTGCTTCTGATGGGAAGGGAAAGGGAAACTGAACATTTTGCCTCAAAATAGTAGGGAGGGACACAAGAGCTGCTAGCATCTTCTTCACACCCTGCACCTTATCAGCAAGCATAGCGGGGGTAGGGAAGCGGATGGGTGAGGGGCTAACTATGTATTTTGCCATAGGAGGGGATATTTCAAAGTGTTGTCTCATAGATTGTTTTTTCTAAATTAGAAAAAATATTCCTGAACGTAGAAGGGTGTCTGCCTCCCTGGAAGTAGATGGAGTGCTGGTGGTGGAGTCCTGCTTCAGAGTACTTGGTTTGAAAGGACAGTCTAGCAAGGTCTAGTGGATTTTTGTGAGTGATTCTGGGCTTTAAAGCAGAGCACCTACCTCATGCAGTTCAGCTGAGAATGAATGACTACAGCAAGCTATAAAGCAGTATGAGCAAGCTGCCTGAGTAGTATTTGCTGAATTTCCTAAGCAAGTGGAGTAGAAAGTGGTAGAGCTATATGAGAACTGACCTGGAAATACATTAAACCTAGTAGGTGGAGATGAATGGAGAAATGAGAGAGAAGTGCAATACTTCACTGAGGAAAAAGAAACACTCTAATTACCCAAGCTGTTTAGGTAGAAAACAGATCCCTAAAGGAAATGAAAGATTTAGGTCTCTCAAACTTCACTGCTGACATTGCTATGAAAAACACCACAGCTGCAAGCTAAGGGGTTGAAGGATCCTAAGGTCAGGCCCTAGGATGTTCTTGGGTGAAATGGAGGGATCAAATGCTCCAGGTCTGATCCAGTGCATGCTGAACCTGCTGAAAGTTTTGGTGCTGACAGCTGTGTGGTTTGATTTAGTTTTGAAGCCCAGCTCTGCTGCTGCAGGACTTCTGCAGTTCATGTGTGCTTCTGGGCATAATTCGGCCCTGCTGTCTGGGGTGCTGAGTGTCAATTCAGAGGACTACCAAGTGACTCTCCCACTTGTGCTACTGTAGGAGGGCAGCTGAAACTTGTCTGTTCAGGCGCAGAAGGAAAGGGGACTCATTAGCAATGCCAGCAGTGCTTCTCATGGGCATGCCTGCACAAGGAAAGTACGTAGTTATGCACATGCAGCGTTTCCCTGGAGGAGAGAAAAATACTGTGGAAACCTCTATATGGTTGCTGAAAGCAGAGCTTTTCAGCACCTTGTGAAGACATAATACCTTGTCTGGGTCTCTGCTAGAAAAATGTCTCCAGCCATCACTACTTGGGTGATGCATTTCCTCCTCCTCTCTCTCCATCACTGAGCATTTTGGCTTTTTAAAGCAGAGATTGCACTCCATGTCAGATTGATGGAAAGCTGAGCTGTTTATCAGAGGAACTAATTCTCAAGATTTCATTCTGCTCTACGTGAGTCAGTAAACTCAAGAGTGTAGAAATCAGCTAGGCTTATGCTAGAGAAAGAATCCATAGCTTTAGCTCTGTGTGTCGAGGTTGTTTCACCAGTGACATTTATTGTGTTTAATGCATTGTCTTTATGAAATACATGTATGGTGTCTGAGTGTGCAGGAGTGTCTGTGTGTATTTGGTGCAAGATTCAAGATGGTATTTTCAGTCGTTTTAGGGTGCTCTGGTCATTGGGATCCACTTGCAGTGGTCAGGAGTATGTTATTTGTCATTTGGACAAGTTGTCCTCTGAAAAGTCACCTTAGTAGCTGCCAAGGTCACCAGAGTCAATATATATCCCCGCTTT
>JANHGB010045433.1:49341-68167 GCA_026283785.1 Coracopsis vasa | reverse complement strand
CTCAGACAGATCTAACGGGGACAAGGGTAGTGTCTGGGTGAGTAGGGTCTGGTTAAGTGTAAAATCCAAGGAATGGGGGTGTTGGTGCGTAAATGGGGATGTGGTTGTGCAGGCAGCATGGTGCAGGCAGGGCAGGGGACCAGGCGCACTGCCCACTCCACCACAAAGCACCATAGGGCCCTGCTGCAGCTGGCAACTGTTGGAGCAAATTTGACCCCTGTTGCCTTGTTGCAAAAATCGCTGTTCACAGCTCTGTGTTTGAGGCAAATCCTGTGTTTACACCACGAAAATGAGTGTGGGCTTTGAGTGGGGTTTTTTCTTCTCCTTTTCCGTTGCTTTTTCTGACTGTGCAATTCCCCACGGCAGGAATGCTGATGGGCAGATGAGAAGTTGACTGCTGGGAATTCTCTAGCACAGCTTTGCAGACCCAGCGCATGTTTGAGTTGCTGTGCCCCGTCTCCAAAGCCCATCCTCTGTCTTGTCTTGCTAGATGCCTTCTCTACTTGCTGCTGTAGTGCTCAAGATAAAAACAGAGCCTCTGAAACATTGGAATTTCCCTTCTCCCTTTAATGAAGATCAAGGGGAGAGTTATGTCCCTGCATGCAGGATAATAAGCAGTGCAAGTTTACTCTATGTCTGTACACACTGTGTGGAAGTTAGTAGTTAACTCTATTTTATTAAAGAAAGCCAATACTGTTGAGAGAAGAGCCTTTGTCAGGGTGATGCTCTCTGCAAGAGCAGCAGGATTGGGTTTGCAGCTTCTGACTTGGGCTTCAGCAGAATCTGATTTGGTTTAACTGAGGCTATTCATGAGGCAAAGTCATCCCTTTATTTTCCCAAAGTTTTGGGTTTGTTTTCCCCATTTGAAATCCTTTTAATTTGGGATGAGGAGGAAATAGTTGTAAGTTTCCATATGGACTTGTTTCAAAATTTAAAGCATCCTTTTTAATCTCATATTTTGGCTAATTAAATAGTAAACCCTTTTGTCTTACACATCACAAACTATCAAGGTCTCTTTCAAACCCATTGGTGGTTTTATTAGTCTCTGAAACTCTTCTGGAATAGAAAAGCCATTTTCCAGCCGGCTCTGCTGTGTCAGTTAATGTGTGAGCAATCTCAGTATGCCATATTCACCGAGAAGCATATACAAATTGAATCTCTACGTGTGGTTGTCAGGAAACAAAACATGCTCGATATCTGTTTCAGACACAATTTTGATTTTCAGCAAAGCTTTTGTGGAAAACTCAGCAACAAAGAAACAAAAACGACTCCTGCAATTTGGGAACAGGTAAACAAGATGTGGAAAAATCCATGGAAATAGGATACACTCATCTCCAGGGATGGTTTCTTGCAGGCAATCTCATCCTTGGGGAAGGGAGGAATGAAATCAGATCCCACTCTCTTGGATCTCAAATCCCAGTGAAGTCATTTGCAACTAGATCAGGCTGGGGGCTCATTGCAGTGTCTGAATTTGATGTAGGCACCAGCTGAAGCTGGAGGGCTCAGCAGCAGTTCAAGTTCTTTCATCTCCTGGGTGGTCCTCAAGTCAGAGCCCTCAGCTCCTCTTTCCCCCTCCTTTCTCAAACCAGGCATTTGCTGATGCCATTGTTTAACCCAGCCAGGGCTCTGCTCCATTTTCCATGCTCCAAGGTAATTTTGGCGAGGCTGCTCTGTTCTTGCATGCCAGTTAAAAACCACTCTCTCAGGCAGGTCTCCTTCCATGGGGCATTTGTAATCCTGCGAGGTTTGTGTGTAATAAATCTCCCCGCCTGTCTGGTTTTCATTCTGGGGGAGGCTCATGGTGTAAAATCACAGCCCGTCCTCTGTGTGGAAGCAGCTGACAAACAGCTCTGCTGATAATTCCTTCCAGATGGGGCCAAGCCGATGTGTCCCCAGTGCAGAGCTCTGCAAATGTAACAGGCAGCATAGAAGAGGTCCTGCCACTGGTATTCCAGAGTACAGAGAAGCTCTTGGCCTCAGCAGACCACAAGGAGATATGTCCACATGGCAAATACCATCATGCAGCAAAGCAACCCTGGACGCAGCCAGAGTAACAAACCCTTCAGGCTTTTGGTAATCTCCATTTCTCTACCCTCCATAAGCTTGTGCTGTGTCCTTCTACTCTGTCCCTTGCTAATTCTCTGTGTGTGACCAGATTGCAAGAGGCAGGAGATGGATGCAAATTGTCATGGGCAGCTCTCAGCTCCCTGGGATGGGATGAGGAGTCACCCACCTCCAGCTGCAGCAGGGAAGGTGAGTGCTGCACAACCCAGAGTTGCTGACAGCGGGTTGCTATAAGCAGAACGTCACCCCAGCTTAAGAGAGAACTAATACTGTGCCCTGTGGCTGTACCAGCGCTGGTGTGGAAGGCAGAACATGACTGTGCTAACATATAAAACCAGGGAATTCTTTACTGAGGCTGTAGGACGCAAACAGATGCTGCTGTTTGATGATGCAGGACAGAAGTGACTGAGTTATTGAACACAGCCCCTGTGGTCATGAGCTTCTGGCCTCATAATCCTCTTTCAGAAATCACCCTTCATCCTATAGTACTTAAGATTCTGGTCTCATTTTATTCCCATGGGGATCCTGGTCCAAAGCACTTGCGCTGTGCTCTGAGGTAGGGATGCTTTTGTGTTCCCAGCTTGCATTTATTTACCAAGATGCCCAGCCTTTGTGGAGGACTAGACTGCAACCTCATGGTCAGCATGGGAGACTTGCCCTGCTCAGGGTCTGCCTGTTCCTGCATCCCTGTGTTAGAGCAGGACATAAGATGGCACAATATCAAGACGCTTTTCAAAGGCACTTCAGAAATTCTCATTATCCTCGGTGCAAGGCCCACAGGCCAGCTTTCAGCAGCACTTGGCTGCTTTTCAGGCCAACATTTCAGTCTTCTGTTGATGCTTTCTTTCAGCTAAAGGAAGAAGGAGGTTGAGTTTTGCTTGGATTGTCCCTGGCAGAAAGAGAAAGCGCCCACACGCTCCATGTGCTTCACAGGCTGATCCAAAGCCCAGTCGATACCCTCCCTTTGACTTCAAGGGAGGTTGAATTGCAGCCGATAGAACTCAATGATATCACCACTACAGCGAGCAGCTTGTGCTGCTGCTGGCTTGAAACTGCAATGACCTCATGGTACTGGGAGTTTCTGTGATCTCTCATCTGCTTCCATCCTCAGAAGATGCAGCGTTTGATGAGCTGTGCCTACTACATGGAGATGGGAGAAGAGGCAAACACAGACACAACCCCAACAGGGTCTTCCCGAGCTGCTGAAATGCCTCCTGCCCAAGGACAGAGCCCAGTACAGACTCACCCACACAAATACTTGCCCTTTAAGGCATGCAGCTGTCTTCAGGGACCTTGAAAGGTGATTTTATGTTCTCTTTCCCCCCCCCAGCTCAACTGTTGGAATTACTTCCTCCCTTCTCCAAATGTGAGCTGTAACTTGGATGTCTTTGCTAACGAAATGAAGCGGCTGCTCCACAGCCAAGTGTCCGCTGTTTGCAGCCATGCTCCAAGCGAGTCCATGATGTTTGATAATGTAGGAAAGCTTTTTCTGAAGGCTGGTGAGAAGGACGGCAGCTGCCTTGGTGTTCTTGCCTTTGCCAGCTCAGATCCTTGCAGGTTTGTTGCTGTGGTTGGTTCCAGCAGTCCTCCAGGCACGTTGAATTCCTCCGGGCTGGATCTTTCTGCCTGAAGTGATGGGGTTTTGGCAGGGTGCTTGCTTTTGGAGCTGGAGCAAGGCTACCTGGAGTTGGCAAACAGGGCCGTGTGTGCCACCCATGCTGCAATCTTGATGGGGTGGGAGCGATACTCATCGTGGCTGGGGTTAGAGATGGGCACTGTGATGTTTTGCTGTTCATGGCAAGCTGGCACACGTTGCCAGGCCGATTCTTGCCTCGAGCCAGCCTGTGTAATTGTTAGCTTTCAGCAAAGCTATTCTTGGTGCACGCTGCTCTGAGGTGATGAAAAATGGGCACTTCTGGGTATAGCAATGTTTTCAATTTAAAGTGTTTGAAAAGTGGTGCCAAGGATGACAATAGCAAAGACCTGCCCCCCAAGCAAAGAACCGCTCCATCTGTGCATCTTCAGAGCATTTGAGAGCCAGGCTGTGCTGAGAGGTGTGTGTTGGCATGAAACCATGGGGGAACGTGGCCTGGAGGAGCTGTGGGTACCAAAGGCACTGAGCATGCCTTCATGTGCTTTGAGGTAGAGCTGCATGGGTTGAGCTGTATCCCGTTTAACACCGCGCTGAGGCTGAAGCTTGGCTCCTTGGTAACCAGGGATGTGCAGTTGTTGAACCAAGTGACGCATGGACTGTGATGCGGCTCTGCCCATAGCCTTTGCAAAGACCAGGCTTCTATAGTATGGCTTTGTTGTGCTCTCCCACACCTCACCAGTCTCCACCTGCCTCAGTTTACCCTTCCCTCCTCTAAATCAGATAAACCCTACTCCAATAAAGCCCTGCTGTTGACTTTGCTGGGGTGTTTGGAGACTTGGTTAACAGGCAGCAGGATGTACTGAGCTCATGGGATGAAAGCAGCTGTAGGTATGCAAAGCAGCATCATTATTCAAAGGTAAAATTTAGAACCTTTGTAAAAGAAGTGTTAAAATGAATGTACCTCAACGTGTGCCCAGCTCTGCTCAGCCTTCAGGCCTTCCCATTCAATCTCCTGCTAATCCCAAGGGAAACAGGAAGAAAATGGGATCTATGGGAGGAGAGGGTGAAAATACAGAGGCAAAGTCTTGAAATCAGATTAAGAATGAACAAAAGAGAAGCTCTGAAAGAAAAGGACTTTTCCTCCTTGTGTCTCAGAGGCTATAAACTCCTGTGTACAACTGCAACCTAAGGAAGAGCCGGAATCATGGTTCAGGTTACTCAGTTCAGGTTACTCACAGTTTATTTCCTTAATGGTTTTTTTTTTCCACTGGAAATTTGGTGGGAAAATGAATTTCAGGGATAATTTAAAAAGAAAAATGTCTGAGAAGGGACACACTCTATCCACTCATTAAACCTGTAACAGAGGGGCCATATTCCCAATTAACTACAAAGGTGTGCTTCCACTTCTAATTGCTGACAGTTTCTTTTGGTGCCTATGTGCAGATTAATTGTCTTCAATGGGAAGCTGCTTTGCTTGATAATGTAATGTTTGAAGTGGAGGGGGTGTAATTGCTTTGATCACGTTGGGTTTTTTCCAAGTGGTAGGTGGAGGTTGAGCCTGGGCTTTGGAGTAACAGCTACAAAACCAATGAGAGACGGGGAAAAAGGGAGATTCCTTTTAGGAGGTTAAGCCTGGGGTGGGGGGATGCAATAGCCCAGAGGGAAGTTGTGCAGATGAAGAACTTCCCAGGGACATTGCTTAGGCTCTCCCTGCCTTTCCTGCAGTGTCAAATGCCATCAGGCACGCAGTATGGCCACTGTCCTGTCCCATGCTGGGCTAGTGGGTGAGTACTGCTTGATATAACTACTTCAGCACTGAATAGCTGAGCAGAGAGATTGGGTGACTCTGCAGGGCTCCCCTCCAAGCAGGAGGTGACTTCCCCTGGGATTGAAGTGAGGACCATGCCCTGAGGAGGCTGGAAGGGAGGGCAGGAGGCAGAGGCATGGATGCAGCTACTGCTCCCGATGCTGTCTCCAGCAGCAGCCATGCGTGATGGATGGTGCGGTTCAGCAGCCACAGATGTTCCCTCCATCCCTGTCCCCAGTGCCCTGCAGGTCCTGGCAGTGGCTGGATCCCTTCCCAGCCATCCCGCCTGTCACTTGTGCCACTCTTCTGATGTTGTTGTTCACTGGCGTGGGAAAGACCCGGAGCAGGAGCCTGCGCTTCCAATCCAACCCCCGGCTCCCCATCTCCCGCACAGCTCCTGGCAGCTGAGAGGTCTCCCCGCGGGAGCCGAGGGATTCCAAGGCTTTCATCCTCTGCTGGCTGCCAGCTCTCTGGTATGAGATGAAGTCACCTCCTTCCTTCCTCCTGCCCAGCCCTGCCACTCACAGCCCACTGCAAGCACCCGCTTCCAGGCTCTGTCCTGCCAGAGAGCACCTCCTCACCTTCCCTCCCTGCTGTTCTCTATCCCTTTACCTTTGCTTTCTCGCCTCCTTTCCAGCTCTGGGGCTGTCAGCAGAGCTGAGCCAGGTCCAGGAGGAGCATGTGTAGGAATTGGATAAGGAACAGGATCCACTGGCCTGCAAGAAAACTTGGCCAGCGCCTGTGCCAAGGCTGTCCTCATTAGAGCGATGCTCCAGCGTGTGCCAGGCAGATGGGGGCTGCGGGGCAGCACCTGGGCTCTGCCTCGGGATCCTGCCAGCCTCAGATCCCTCGGGTGATCCCTCACAGCTCCCTCCTTCCTCTCCTACCTCCTCCTCCCCTGCTTTGCCCTGGGCTGGGCTGAAGCCGGGCTGCAGAGCAGGGTGTGCGTGCAGAGGGCAGGTACCCAGACGAGCTGTGTGGCTCTTTCCTCCGGAGTTAGATTGCCCTCTCAGCGTAATTAAATTGGGAGCAGGAATTGATTTCCTGGGTGGGGGCAAAGGCTTTGACAGAACCTCTCTGTTTGCAATGGTTGTGAATGCTGCACGCCCAAGAGAGTCCAACCAAGGCACCGGCTCTGACCCCTCAGCAGATGATGGGGAGACAGGGATGATGGGGGGGGGGACAAGTTAATTTGCTGGAGAATAACAGGGCAGAAGAGCAGTGCTGGAAAGGAGGGAGATTTATCCCGAGGTTTCTGAAGCTGAGGAGCAAGAGGCGACTGTGCCAGCAAGACCAGATGCTGCCCATTTCAATTCCTCAGCTGCCATCAGCAAGCAGTGATGGGGTCACAGCAGCTCCGGGCCCCTCTGGAGGAGGCTTGCAGCAGCTTGTGCCTCCCAGTAAGAAAGCACTGCTCCCTGCTGCGTTGTAGCTCATTCATGCAGGTGGGTAAACTGAGGCACGGGCTCTTTGCTGAGTGTTTGCACAGGAAGAACCTTCTCTGGTGCTGTTCTTTCCCTTGATTTTCCTTTTTTCTACCTTACTTCCCTGTCTTGGGCAGGAGGAGAGAATGCCAGGAACTTCTAGGGATGCCTTGAGCCAGCCCGCTCAGATGGGGGCTGTAACTTGCACCGTGCGGCCCCGCTTAAAGCACACCCTTATAAAAAGGAGAGTTTTATGAAGTGAACACTAAGCTCTTCGTTCAGCTATGCATCATCACATGGCTCTTAATGTCACTGTTGGGGGAGATGATTAGATTCTGCAGTTGGTGGTGGTGCTCCCGTGTTTTCGACTCCCTCTGCCTGTGAAGCTGAGTTTCCCTGGTTACCAGGTCCGGGGCTCTGAGCGATAGGAAAATTAGAATCATTAAACAAGAGGGAAAAAAGCCTGATCAAAATGCTCTGCAATGGCTCACCCTGCAAACCAGGCACTCCCAGGCTGCACAGCTCCAGAGAACCTATTAGCGAGGGGTTACCCCGGCTCACCCCAGAGCAGCGCTGAGGTTACAGGGAGCTTCATCCACCGGAGCTGGGATGCTGCCAGTATTTGTGTTGCAACGCTCCTGGTCAAGGGGGTTTTCAATCTCTTTTCCTCTTCTTTTCCTCTTTTCCTCCTTTTTTCCCCTCCCTTTTCCTTATGAACCTACTCCTTAAGGCAAAGCTGGTTTGTACTAAAATTTGCCAAACTGAAACAAAAAGAAGGAAAGTGTTTGGAGCATTTCCAGCCCATCCAGACCAGTGGAGTGACACATGAGCAATGGTGACTGATTAACACAGCTCATGGCACAGCTCCGGCTCTTGGAATGGTCTTTGAAGTCCCAGACACATCCAGCTTCCTCCATCTCAGCTGTCTGCTCTCCAAGATGCTCCTGCCTCTTCCCGGTCATTGCTTTAACCCTGCAAAGCTCAGCTGCCCTTGCAGGAATGGTTTGATCCCCAAGAGGAGTCCCTTGCATGCTTTGGGAATCCCATCTGCAGCAACCCCCAAATCTCCTCCCCATGAGCCCCAATTCCATCATGTGTTTGGAGGGGATGCAGTGGCTGAGTTTGGCTGCATCCTTCCCCACCCCTGCTCCTTTGGCAGTAGCTGTGTTAAGGGCTATCTGGGGCTATGTTAAGGGCAAAGCAGCTCTGAACTTGGAAGAGATGAAAGAGCTTTACTTTAGCAGGGACAGGCTGGCTGCTGCCCTGTGCAAGACATGGGGTACCAGGGCCAGCCCTGAGCCCTCTCTGACTCGGGGGTGACATCTCTAGGTGAGAGCTCTGCAGCTCCTCAGCCATTGCCGTGATTTCCTGGAGCATCCTCTCACTGGTACGGAACGCTGCTGCTCTGAGAGTTGGAGTAAAGGGATCCTCTCACTACAGGAGCCCCTGTGGGTATTTTTCTCCTGTTCTGTTAAGTAGGGAAAAGAAAAAAAAGGAAGAAAAATGCTTTTTTATTATTATTTTCTGCGACATCTGCAGTCATGAATTGGGCCTATAAAACACTGTGTAGGAGCCTGTTCCTCCTGCACTTGATCTCCTTTCATTCCCAAGAACATTTTTCTCATCAAAGCTTGCAGATTTCAGACACGCCATAAGATATTTTTAATCATCTTCTGTCACGAAGTTTCCAAGTTAAAGGAGCCTGTGCCATGCAGAGAAAAGTCTATTTATTCCCCCTTGTTTAAAATACCCTGGCAGTCATTTTAATTACAATACCTTTTCCTTACCCCTCTTGGGATGTGCAAATGTATTGACACAATTTACAGTAGAAGTGGTTTCCTTCCCCCGTCCCCTCACGCCTTCCCCATCACCTCCTTCTTCCCCCAATACACGTAACGTGCAGTTTCAAATATCACAACTTGGCAAATAAATATTCCAAGATTCAATAAGAGGGAGCTGCATTTGCAAGTCTGAGGCTAATTTAATAAATGATGGCAGGAGCTTTAAAACATGCCTCCTATTTAAAGAGCACAACTCCCATCTCTGGAAGGAGCTGCAAAGTGGGCTACATCTTTTAAAGGCTTTAAATGAATCCTTTTGGTCTAAAGCTTGGAAAATTCAACTCCTCCTGAGCTTGTTTTTGTTCGGCTTCATCAGAGCAGACTTAAGCCAAACCTGTTGATGGCACCGAGCACACTGCAGGCTCAGTGTGGGACACGAGGTGAAGTCTTCAGGTTCCTCCTTTGCAGGAGACCAGGAGGGGAAAGGATGTAAAATCTGGGTGGGAGAAGGTGTGAGCCCCCTTTATATCTCTGAGGGAAAAGAGGTTGGGGGTTGCCTGCTGCTTACATGGAGCCTCGAGTGCTCCAGTGTGTTGGCTGGCTCGGAGATGCTGCCACCATGGTGTTTGGTCCCCATTTGGACTGGCAACTGGGACCAGTTGTCGAGGGAAAATGGGGTGATGTGTGTGTGGTAGGACCCAATGAAGAGGTTGAGGCTTGGCCAGATCACTGCTTTCCTGCTGAAACCCAGGCTGAGCCCCTGGGCTGGGGAAAGAAAAGCTCCTCCCTGTAACAAGGAGGACGCAGGACTTTGAACATTCAACCAGATCCCAAACACTGTTATTAGGATGATCCTCTGAAAAGCCTTGTGGGTCTCAATCACTGTAATGTGCCCAAAAGAGTGCTGGTGGCCACTGCTTCACCCTCGCTTCCTCCTGCGAAGTCAGGTTATCCCCCTTAATGCTGGCAGGGTCCCAAAACACGTCCCTTCGTGCTTGGTTTCTAAACCAGAGTCTTTGCTCGGCAGGGTGTAATTAAATCAGAGCTCTGGTCTGAGCAGTTGGAGCTTGGAGGGGATGGTGGGGTGAAAGAGGACAGAAAATATGCATAAATCCTTCTTCTGTGTGCTCTGATCCACAGTGACAGCTACAAAAAAGCACTTTATGGCTCCAGTCACATCACATCTCAGCATGATGCGTGCCACCACAGGGAGCCCAGCACGTGA
The DNA here is from genome assembly GCA_026283785.1 of Coracopsis vasa. Taxonomy (NCBI): domain Eukaryota; kingdom Metazoa; phylum Chordata; class Aves; order Psittaciformes; family Psittacidae; genus Coracopsis; species Coracopsis vasa. The sequence goes on along the minus strand of JANHGB010045433.1, from coordinate 58,272 downwards.
TGGTTTGGAAGTGGCAGCTTCGCTTGAAGTTTTCAAGGTGATGAGCGAAAAATAAAGGGTGAAAAGACTCGGAAAAGACCCAAAAAGCTGATGTCATCCCCTTGAAGAGAGAGGGGATGAGAAAAATGACAATGGCCTGTCTTGGATGGTGGTCAGGACACTGAGGAGCTCAGTAACAAGCACACAGCTCCATCCCGAGGCAGCCATGCTTCCACTTGGCCATTGCCACCAACCAAACTTCACATCTGGAGGGAAATACCTACAACTGTTTTATTTCCCCCCTCTTTCTGGAAGTTCATCCCTTGGGAACCCTCCTATTTCATGCCAGCGCCTCAGCACCCTCACAGGGAAGAGCTTCTTTCTTATCTCTAATCTGAGCTTCCCCTGTTTCAGTCTGAACCCATCACCCCTTGTCCTGTCACTACAGTCCCTGATGAAGAGCCCCTCTCCAGCATCCTTATAGCCCTCTTCAGACACTGGAAGCTGCTCTGAGGTCTCCATGCAGCTTCTCTTCTGCAGGCAGAGCAGCCCCAGTGTCTTCATATGGAGGGGAAAGGTTCCCAATGAAGCAAAGCTGCTGCATTATGGTGCACCTGAGCTGTTGATGGTGATTAATAACATCTGCTTGGTGGCTCCATCTTCTGCAGGGCTGGAAGGGGTTTGTGGGCCCTGGTTGAATGGGTGTTTGCTGAGGAGCTGCAGAAACCCTCCTGGGAGAGCTGCTGACCACAGGTAAAGAATGAGCCATTTCTTTGCTTTAGTTTAAGATTAGAATGACACCAGTGGGAAAGAGAATGATAGTTCTCTTTCTTTGAGAGAGAGCTTGCAAGGAAAAGCAAATCAAGGTACACCACGTATCTGTCAGTAAAGAAGCCCTAACATGCCATATTTTAAGGTATATTTCTTATTTTGAGTCATTCCTTGTATATTTTCAGTCTATAACATGAAGAATAGAAGCCCCAGCAGCACATGGGCTGGCTGGGTGTCTAGGATATTAACTGAGCATTTTCCTGCCCTAAGAGTCAAGCAGGATCCAAGATTTCAGCCATTCCCTCCAGTGTTCCCTTGGTATTTGAATAGGATTGATGTTACTCAAAAGGATTGCTGCAGCTTGTGCAAAAAGCAGCTTCCCTCATAGGGTTGTGCTGGTTTTGGTGGTGTTATTGGTGTGCGTGGCCTATAGTGGTAGGAAGGAGGGTGCAACCTGCTTGTTAATCAGATTTGCAGCCTGGTTTAGTTAAGTGCTCTTCTGATAGGGAATGTATGGAAGAAAACTGGGATCTTTGCTTCTGTGCTCTACAAAAGGGAAAGAAGGAGATGTTCACCTGGTAGAGGTGCCATGGATTCCTGTTCTCCTCTGCAGCTGGTTGGCACCTTTCTGAGCCTTGTCTGATGGGGGGGTCAGCTGCAGCCAAGGTGTTCTGTGAAGATGGTTTGGGTTTGATGCTGTTTGCAAAGGGTTTGGGTTTTAAGGGGTTGCTTTCGTGTTTTGGGGGCTCTTTTTTCACATCCTGACCAGGAGGCTTGAGAAGGGGGGGAAACCAAAAGAGCCTCCTGCAGAAAGCCTGAGGGGCTGAGCCCAGGATGGATGTTTTGAGGTGATTCTGTGCCATAGAAGCTTTGGGGTTTGCTCTGCAGGGGAGACAAACACTGTAATGGTGAGAGCTCTGGGAACAAACCTCGTTCCCTTGAGCTGCTCCAAAGGTTGAGGGGCAAAAGCAGATGCCGCGTTTGTGCTGTTCTTGGGTCACATTTCCAAGGAGGCTCTTTCCCATGGTGCCATCTTCCCAATCTTGGGAAAACAGGGACCCCCACACCACTTCCTGCTCGGCAAAGCCCAGCAATGAAACAACCTTGGGTTTGCTATTGAGGTTTGGGGCAGCCAGCACCAAGCATCCTGCAGAGCTGAACTCCCACTGGGTCTCCTGCTGTACTGCCAGAGTAGGAATCACAGCAGCCCCAGCTCCATCCCTGGTTTCTTGCTTGACCCTGGCTAAGGCAAAGCCTGTATCATGGACCCATCTGCAGGAAACCTGCTGCTTAGGTCATGATTCCCCTTCCAAGTCAAAGAGATGAGGCTGGGATGATTTCCAGTTGCTCACAGTTTGTGCCATGCAGGCACAGAGCCCTGGGGGTGAGAGGTGCAGAATGGGCTCTTGCAGTGCTCCCATGGGAGCCAGCTGAGGCACAGGGAAGGCTGCTGGATGCTCCACCACCGCCATGTGATGGTGGATCCCAGAGGAAGGGATTTACCTGCAGCATTGGAAATCTCCTTCTGAGCCCTGCTCCTGCTCCACAAGAGAGCTCAATGGAGCCAGCAGGGAAAGGAATCCCTTTGGAAAACAACATCCAGCCGCAGCTGCAGGAGGATGCTTTACAAAGAGACTTGAAGGAGCATTCCTCCCTGCATTCGAGGCCCTGCTGTTATCACATTCCCGCTCCAGTCTGGTGGCCCCTCTCTTTGCTGTACCTGTCACTCTGGCTCCTTTGCATCTCTGATCTGATTTAGACAATCACCGTGCTGGGTGAATCAGTGCAGCCGCTGCGCCTCGCGCCTTCACTCGCCTGCTCCAGATCTACTCACTGATAGCAGGCGGGACTCAGAGCCTCAGAGCTCTCCTCTCCCACGTGTACCAAGGCAGGTGAGCTGAGCTCCGAGCCAGCTCAAGGTGGTTTTTAAATGCTCTGTGTAGTGGAAGAGAGATCAGGGCTGGCAGGAGGAGTGGAGATAGCAGGAGACTGTCAATGCTCCCAAATGAATCCAGTAAATACGCATTATCTTATATGGGCAAAGGCACCCAACTGCTGTTCCAGGGGCTGGTGGCACCATCCTGAGCCTTTGCTAGGGTGTATATGGGTTGTAATGCTTCAGGTTGTCATGCTTCAGGTTGTCATTCCCTGCCCCCAGCCATAAGCTTTGTCAGGGATGAGTTTGGGACCTCACCTGCCTGTGGGATTTCTCTCTGGGGTGTCAGACTTGCTGCACATCCACAGCGGGACTCACCTCCACAGACCATCTGCTTCCCAGGCTGGATGTGTTGCACTTGGTGCTACATGCTTCCGAACGGGAAAGTCTCAGCCAGAAATAGAGCAGCCTTTCCCCGTGGCTCCCTGCTCATCGATTCGACACCGTCAATCCCTGTGCGTTGGGAGCATCCCTGCAGAAATTCAGGCTTTTTTTAACCCTTCTGTTCTTTTATTCTGTTTTAAGCCCATCAGTGATGGGTTTGTGAGATACCGGTGTGCACGGGAGCAAAACTGAGACCCACCAAACTCATTGCACCCGTGAGCAGTGCAGTTCTGATCCACATGCTGCTGGAGGTGCTGTGGGACCGGTTGGTTCCCAAGCCTTGTCATGGGGAAGGGATGGGGCTGGAGAAGCGCAGTGGGAGCAGGGCAGGCCCTGACCCTGCCAGCAGAGAAGCACAGCGTGTGTTGGGCCCTGGGGACCCATGTGCTGAGCAGAGATTAAAAGCTCAATCAGCATCTTTTCATCCTAACAGTGATGCTGTGACCTGGTGGGCCAGTGCCCAGCCTGCTCCCCTCCACCTCTTCCCAGTGCCCTGCATGGGCTGTTGATATATTTTTATTGATCTCTCTTATGTAAAGCTCATCCCTGCCATTCACTCCCGAGTAATAACCAGGGCTCTTTGTTCCTCTGCACAATAGAGTGTCCCTTGACAGCCCCAGGGAGACTGGGACACGCTTTAGAAGGTTAATGTCTCTGTTAGATTACAAATCGCTCGGCAGCAGCCTGCTGTCACTTGCAGGAGGTCAGGAATAATCACTTGGATCCTTTAACCATTAACTGAGCCTGAACAAGATGTGCTGTCAGTGATGGGAAGATGCTGTGGTGCTGCTGCTACCTCTGGCTATCCAGGGAATGAGCATTGAATTTGCCAGAGCATCTGGCAGTGTTCAAGGCCAGGTTGGACAGGGCTTGGAGCAAGCTGCTCTAATGGAAGGTGTCCCTGCCCATGGCAGGGGTTGGAACTGGATGAGCTTTAAGGTCCCTTCCAACACAAACCAGTTTGTGGTTCTGTGTGATCCTGAAGGCTCTGCCCCTGTGCTCCAGCATCCCAGCATCGTGTGGGGACGAGGTGTGTCTGATGGGCTGCGTGTCTGCACGATCAGGCTTGTTAGTGTTTCGTGTGGTCCCGTCTATTGTGTGTGTTGTGCCCTTGGTTCAGTTGGATCCTAATTTGCCTGTCTTGAGGGGATGGCAGACAGCTGCTTTAACGAGTTAACAGTAGGGTTTAAAACAACCAGCATCTGCCCTTTGTGTGAGCAGGGGCTCTCCTACCACAGCTCTGCCTCCCAAGCACAGCCTTGCAGGGGACGCATGTGCTCAGGGCCTGCTCCCTATGGATGCCTCATCCCTTGTGGCTTTGTTGCCTGGCTGGGATGAGTTTCCCTTAGCAGCTCCTTCTGCAAGCATTGTTTGGAGAAGGCCTTAGCCACACGGCCTCTGCCTGTGAGCCTCCAGAGATCCACAGGAGACCTCTTTTACCTCCCCATCCCTGAAGCACAGGCACTTCCATTGGGGGGTGCAGGATGGAGCAACGTCCACCTTCCCACCCAGCAATTGCAGGAGTCGACAGGGAGGGTTTCCTTACACAGCACAACCAACCTGGGTGCTCATCAAGTCCTGCAGCCACACTGAATCCCATGGACCTCCTTCTGAGCCCAGTCTGACACTGCCTTGTGGCCAGTTGGTACCCGACTGCCTCTGTCCATCTTTGAAGCACCCAGCATCCTTTCCCCTGGGAATAGACGCATGGAGCAAACTGGAGGTGACCTCTGTGTGTGACTTGGATCCATTCCTTCACAGGTGAAAGCAAAGTGGTGTCGGAGCTCACAGAGCTGGGTCCAGCATCACAAGGAGATGGCCAAACCCTGACAAGATGCTTCCCGCTGGGAACGGGAATGCCCAGCTCCAGAGCCAGCTGCCAGCCCGGCTCCCTCCTCCTCTCTTATTTACTGTGGTGGGAAGTGGTGGATTTTCCCCCCTCGGATGCACCCAGCAGGCTCTGCACGACACCAGATTAATTAATGTTGGGCAGGCGGAATGCAATTAACTGCTCTGGAACATGGCCAAGGCAGGAGGAGCATTCCTTGCTCCTGCAAGGAACCACCCAGGAGCTTTCCTGCACAGGACCTCGCTTTCGCTGCACGGCACAAGGGCAAGAAGAGGCTCTGATGGGGGCAAATCCTTCTGGAAGCACCTCTTCCAAGCCCCTTTGCTGCATTGCACCTGCACTTGGATCCCATTCCTTGCGTTATCCCATCACTGCCTCTTCCCCCCCATCCATCCAGGAGGTGGGAGGCAGCATCTGCAGGAGGCTGCAGCACAGTTGGCTCATCCTGGGCAGAAGTCATCAAGGCAGGGGAGCGTTGCAAGGACCAACTGGCTGGGTTGTATTTATTGCTGCCACTCGCTGGGAAAACGGACTCGGGAGGAGATTCCTGGGCCACGGCTGCTGCGTGAGCCGGGCAGCTCCTGTTAAATAGAGCATCGCCTGACAGAGCTGTGATTTAGCTGGGGCTGTTTAAAGGGGTTTAAGAGGCAGCCAATGCAGAGCATCTGCAGGCAAAATGGGCAGCGTTGGCAGCTCCACTGCTTTGAAAGTCAACTACATTAAAAACCACACCAGAAGTTGTGCAGGGAAGCACTGCAGTGGAGGGGGAGGCTGCAGAAGGGAACTGGTGGATTTGGGGGTTCGGCTGAACCCCGGTCCTGAGCTCCATGCAGGAACCTGTCCCTTCCCTGCTGTCCCAGCCCAGCCATGTGCTGGGCCATGTCATGCATCACCTCTTCTTCCTTTAGCCTAACTTCCTTGCTGTCCATCTGTACCTCTGGATGTGTGTGCTCTTACCTGAACCCTTCTTGTTCCATACAGGAGGGAGGTTAAAGCCCAGATAGCTTTGAATAATGGACAGGGCTATAAATCCACATGGCACTTGTGGTATACACAAACTCATAAAGCAGTGCTTGGCAGGACACCTCACAACATGCCATTAACCAAACCAGCATCCCTTTCCATGGTGCCCTGACAGCCAAGGGGGGGTTTAGGAGTGAGCTCCAGAGATGGATCTTAATTCCCAGTCTGAATAAACACCCTGCTGTCCCCAGCGTGGAAACCCAGGATGCCCAGTTACCCCTGCTCAGCTCCATCCCTGAGCCACGTCTTCCATCAGCCCAGTGTCTCCTTTGGGTGATCCAAATCCCTGAGCTTTATGAGGTCTTTGGCACTCAGCTTCCTCAGCATGCCGGTGTTCCATGGGCTGCTGGGTCCCCAGGAGCGGCTCTGCACTTCACACATTATCTTCCTCCTCTGAAGGGCAATTTAGAACTGTAAGGATCAAGATTAAAATGTCAAATACATTCTTCTTTGTTATGCTGGTTAAGTGCTTTACTCCACTGAGGCCAACCTGTCTCTCATCTCTGCCTTCAATCGCAAACTCCTCTACACCCAGCCCCAGGTTCTCCCACACATTCATGATGAACCAATTCCAGTTACCAGAAATGCTGGATCTGCACCCATTTTGGCCAGGACTGTGTCTCAGCCAGCAGCCATCTGGTTTTCCCCCCTCCATAGCTGGTTATTCCCTATTTGTGGCACGGGGAGCTGCAGGGAGCCGTTCTCTCTTGCATCTTGGCCAAGATCTCATCTTTGAGAAGCTGTAGATAGCAAGGGCTGGCCTTGATTTTAAAGCATCACATTTCTGGGAATATTCCCATCATCAAATAAGTTATTGGCAAGGTAAGCTGGGCAAGAAGGCTCTGATCAGTGACAATTTATATGTGTTCAGGCTCCTGTGCTCGCCAGAGTCCTCCAGACGCTTGCAGTGAACGTGCAGGGAGCTTAAAATCCCCCTGATTTTAGCCATTAGAAAGAGCCTGCATCCTGTGGGGTCAGAGGGAGCCACACATGGAGCTCCAAACCCAGCTGAGCTGTACCAACAGCCCCAGGGAGCAGAGCTGGTGTAAATCACTGCATCGCCTTTTACTCACTGCACAAAGCTGCTAGAAACGGGGTGAGCATCCGTGCCACAAGGGCAATAGGATAGAAGAGGTTTGTGGCTCAGCCCTTGCATTCCCATCAGGCTCTCCCAGCAGAGCAGGGACCCCACAAAGCACACACACTGCTCCCCTCGACCCTCGGGAGCATGGACACACCAGAGGTTTCCCTTGGGAAGCCCAACCTCCTGCCTGGTGCCAGAGGAATGATTTCATGTTCTGTTCTCTCCCGACACGACACAAGATTAATTACAGCCATAAAAACATTAGGAGCTTTCTAAATATTTTATGTGGATAAGCACACACAATGTGCAGGTTTCACTTGTTATGTTTGGGGAAAGGACATTTTGTTTGTAATAACAAGGGAACCTGACAGGTGAGTTTATTTTTAGTGCTTCTGGCTGCCCTGAAGGACTCCAAACGCAGACAGGAAACAGGGGCAATAAAAGCCATGCTCAAAATCCCAGCGAGGGGATTAAAAGAAAGCAGCCACAGGTTTCAACCCAAACCCCAATCTCAGACCTCCCTTTTCTTGTTCCGGGGGCCTGGGCCTTGTTTAGCTCTGACTGGGAGCACTGGTGGGGTGGGTGGGCAGCAGCTCAGGGGATGCTCGATGCAGAGATTGCAGCCACGGTTGTCAGCGGTGGCAGTTTGTGCTGTGGTGGGTTGTGCTGAGGATGTGTTGAACCTGCTCATCCCTCCCAGCTATTCTGTGATCTGTGGATAGCAGAGGCTCTACCAGTGCTGGAGGATGGATGGTTGTTTCCTATTCACTTGTTCAAACAGGAGCCCTGTGGGTTGGAGAGGTTTCTATCCATCTTAGCATCCATCTGCTGCAGGACACTAAAACAGGGTAGCACTGGCCTGGTTTGTCCTAGGGCAAGTCAGCAGCTAAATCATCCTCTCAATAATGGAAAAAGCAGGGGGGTGCTCAATGCCTCTCCCATTGCTGCAGCCCTTGAAAGCAGCTCATGCTCAGCACTGCCAGGAGGGAGCATCCATCCCATGATGTTGTAGGAGGAGGTTCTGCAAAGCTGCCTCTGATGGGTTTGGGCCGGCAGCACATCCCAGTGAGGCGCCAAGGGGAAGCCTCAAAGCTTGCTTAAGCAGCCAGGGAGGGTTTGAGGGTTTGGCTTGCATCTCCTGCTCTGAAAGCCCAGACCTTGCTCACCCTTAGCTAGAGACAAGGCTTTGCGAGTGGTTCCTACAGCAGGATCTGGTCCAGCCTCAGGTAGGGCTCGTTTGCTGCCTGGGTTTCTCGGGAGTCAGCCTACATCTTCCTCCTTGTTCATGGCTGGCTGCAACCCCAGGCAGAACAAACTTGGACACCTAGCAATTACAGCAGACAGCACTTCTTTCCTCACCCTGCCTTAGCATCTCCAGCGATCCCAGCAAGTCATCCAATTTCCTGGTGTTACTGTGGCAGCGCAAGGCAAGAAGCCATTAGCGATTGGGTCTTGATGTGTCTCATTCTCAGTTTAAATATTGAAGAAGCTTCGAAACACCTCTTCATCCCAGCAGTTGACCTGAAATGGGATCTGTTGCATCGGGCAGCTGTTATACCTTTGTGAGCTGTCATGGTTTCTGATTGCAGAGCGAGGAGATGCGGCGCTCCCAAGCCCTGACACGCAGCAGGACTTGGAGTTGGTGCTGAATATTTCATGCAGACACATGCAGACAGAGGCACCAGCCTGTTTTCAATTCTGATTTTCTCTGCTTCTCCAGGTGCATAAATGATGCATATTGTTTAAGCTTCCTGGTTTCGGAGGGGGCAAACAGTGACAAATGCCTTTGCTGTCGGTTGCCTGAGTGTGGGGTGAAGCAGACCTCATGTCTTCAGCTGTCTGGACAATATTGTAAGCAAAGAAGTCTGCTGGGAGCTGAGCCCTGGGGAGCCTCCTGCATCACCC